>CM068953.1:201696045-201706952 GCA_035128595.1 Eptatretus atami
CTTTATTTGATATTTCTCACATTCTTTATGTTTCCATTTAAATACCAAGGCTGATTACATCTCCACTCTTTGGTTTGGTTATTTCTTGGTTCTATCATTTATAAATCAGTTAAAACGACAGTGGTAGCCTGTTAAAATTCCCAACCCAATATCTTACACTTATACTTTTAACCATAAGGGAGACTATTGATTCTATTCTCTAAATATATATTTTATCATCAAAAGCTCCTAATGCTTTCTTATTTATCTCTTCTGTATATAATTAATGTTTAACTTCTTATTGTATCATTTTCTGTACTCTTCCTTCTTTAAGGTTAAACAGTTGTATAATGTTTAAAGTTTATGTTTCCTTGATTATATTTTTTTATTCCCTTTAGTCTTCTTATCACACCTTTCGATGTTATTATATTATCAATAATGTGAAAGCATAAGACTTTGTCTCAATCCTATTAATTCACTCATGACCTTCCCACCCAATTCATTTTTGAACTTACCAATAACCTTTTATTCTTTGATGAAAACAACCATCACGTGACTTCTAATTACTTGTATCATATTATATCATATTACAATCATTCCTCTATATCATCATTGTCTTAATTTCTAATATTTAACTATCTGTATCCAGACATAACAATGAACCATTACGTTATACTTTGATGTTAATTATTATATGTAATAGTCATACATTACACATTTGACAAGTCAGAATTGATGTTCCTATATAAATAGGTTTATCATTTCAATACTCTCTTTTTTTCTCAAATGAAGAGCACAAGTTCTCTGAAACACTCCGCACACTCAACTTTTGTCTATTAATTAAGTTTGAAGCCTGTTTCCAAGATTGTAGCAAGTCTTATGTTTGTCGCTCCTTAACATTTTCCATAGTCTTTCCAAATACAGCATTAATTCTTAATTAATTTAAACTCCTTACTCAAATTGTTTTTGCTCTGTTCCTCCTTTATGTATAAAATCAATATATCTTATAAGTCTTATTGAAGAAATAACCAGGGTAAAAGTAGATAAAACAAATAAGCGGATATATTTAATTACAAGTATGTTGGAGGATGTAAAGAAAAAAAAATATCCTTGAATGGACTGAACTCTTTGATGGTTATCAATTGAACAATGGAAAAACAATTTACTACAATCTCAAAATGATATGTGGTTCAGGAGGTGGTCAAATGAGAGCATTAAGAGAAGTTTATCATTTCATTTCTGCTCAACAAAGACACTTATACCAAGAACCAAGTTCCAAGTTATTCTTTGTGAATATACTCGATGGAAATGAATGTTATCAGAAAATTAAGTTATTGCCTAAAGTAGAACATGGGCAAATATTAGTTGGTTCGCTCTTTGAGTGGAATGAAAATACGAAAGGGAAGAAGTGCTTAAATCAGTAAGTCTCAATCTTTCATAGTATCAATTTTACATTTGCTTTTATGGGAGGGAAGGGGATAGGTGGGGAGAAAATCAGTCTCCTATTTTGGGCTTTAGGGGCTTGAGTCAGAAAGTTTTTCACTTTTTCCCCATTCATTTGAATGGGAGTCCCAGAAACCCCATTTATCATGTACTAACCGATGACGTCATTATCAAGTCTTATTCCCCATTGGGAGTACTTGACAATAAGCCATATTTCAATTTTTTCAATTAAGCGGTTTTGGACATATAGAGGTGTAACGTTTTTCCAAGATGACGTCCGTACCACGTGGCCTATGATGTAATTATGAGTAAAATAATTCCACAGGCGGAGGTACTCCTTTGCTAAAATTTTGTGTCAATTGGACCAACAGTTGCCTAGAAAATGAATTATAAAAATACAGACACGCACTCACACATGGATGCCACATGTACGCTTGAACAGCACATATACACACTGAGTGCTTTTCACTTCGCGAGTGCAGGGTAATAAATGAATATCAGGTTAGAGGGAAAATAGATCAGGCAAGGAAATAGGTTTGAGTACCTGGGAGGAAGAGTGACCAGAGATGGTAAGTCTGAAGCAGAGGTGTGGAGGAAGATTCAGATGGGTGAGAATGCATTGAGGAGGGTGGAGGAAGTAATGACAGACAAAGAGATATCAAGAAAATTGAAAGGGAAGGTTCTGATCTCATGTGTAATGCCGATCTACCTTTATGGTCTGGGGATGATGGCACTGACAGATAGACAACAACAGAGACTGCAGGTTTGTGAGAACAACTGGGTCAGGAGGATTGCGGGAGTGAAGAGGGTGGATAGGAGGATGGATGTACTGAGGAAGGAGATTGGTGTGCAAATGAGTTTGACGGGGAGATTGGTGAAATGCTGGCTGAGATGCGCTGGACACTTGTTGTGGTTGGGGGACGAGAGAATGGCAAAGAGAGCGGATAGGGTGAGAGCGCAGGGTTGGAAGAAAGGAGGGAGACCACGGTTGAGATGGGAGGGTTGTGTGAGGAGGAATATCCATAAAGTGGTGGTTGTATAGTGGATAGAGTTGGCTGAGGACAGAGGGAGGTGGAGAAGTATCGTGGTCAAGGCAGGGCAGAAGTGTAGTGCTATCAGACCTCACCCCTGATAAAGGGAAGAGGAGGAGAAGAAGGAGTGCATCCTTCTTTTATGTCAAGGAAAAACAAGGCACAAGTCAAAATAACAGTATGAATGGTTGCACTTCAAATCAATCGACAAATCGACTCAAGTGAACTCTCATCAAACTCTAGGATGTGAAAATGACAATACTCCAATATTACAAGGATTGAAGTTGTTGAGTTTGCGATGGATGGCGCAACCAAAAAAGGCCAGAATTTGCTTGTTTCTCTCATGAAATTAAAAGTGAAACATTTTCAAATCGACATTTTTCAAAAAATATTGTGAAAATAGAATGAATATCATCTATAACTTGTCATAATCCTCATTTGTTTATGGTCACAATTTGTCGACTTGTGTTCTCACCAAATTTTCGGAGATCTCCATGTTTGTAATACTGTGGCCAAGATTCTCTGAAAGCCAAGCATAACTTTTGCTTTTCCACCTCAGCAGCAAACTGAGCTGCTGCACTCCGGCCATATTCATCATCAATATTCATTAAACCCACATATGTCCATCCAAAATATTTCACCACATGGACTACAGCAGATGTCCAATAAAGGTCGCTTGGATATGTACGAAGGAAGGAGGGGTACTCTTTCTTTTCACTCAAACATTTGCAACCAGCTCCAAAACCTACCTAAATTATATATGGAAATATAGTATATGATATGTTTTTTTTGAATATGATATGTTTATAGATATACATCATATATATAATGTATAATATATATATATATATTATATATATAATATATAATATATATATATATATATATATTATATTATTATAATATAATATATATATATTATGTTTCGTGTCATGAATAAAAAAATCATTTTAAAAAAGTATGCTAAAGTGATGAAACAAAATAAATGTTTTAATATTTAAGAGTTATACCTGTGGAACCATAAAGAGGTTCAATATGTTATTCAAAGATTTTGAAAGTTCTGAAGAATATGGACCAACAATCGCATGGGCTGTACACGTGTTTTCAGAATTATCATGGTATTCAACGTTTTTCTTCACAGCTTTCAAACCATATTCGAGGAGTTTTGGAGTTGAAAAACATGAATCATAAATTTCATAGCCCAGTGTGATATTAGGAAGGAGCAAATCATCTTTGTTTGCTTTTTTAATGCAAAACACCATGCTCATGGCCCACTGTAGTTCTTTGATGTGTAACCTGCAAATTAAATTCCAGAAATCATGTCAAGGTAACTTTGTGATCGCTGATATCCTGCAAGCCGACATGAGCTGATAAGGTTCTCTTGGACCAATATTTCAGAATCCTTGATAACAAGCAATGATTGCGCTTACAATATCAAATTTCCAGCGAGTAATAATTTTTTTGAGTTGAGTTCAAGCTCAGAGCGGAGCTAAGACTTAAATCATATGCAATGTAGAACAAAGACATGACTGTATTTTCATTTCATTTACGAGGATATCAGCAATAATAAACGTCGCAATGAAAAACGATCTGGAAGTTGCAAGAGTTCCGCAGCAAGCTTCTTAAACATGAAAATACTCAGCTCACAAATTTTAAATGTGACAAAAAAAACACAGCACATAACTTCAGCCAGCGTTTAGCAAAAAGGCATTTGCAACTAGAAATGAAAAATTATTGTCGAACAAGAGGCCAGTAATTTCCAAAATTATATAGGGAGTTCATTTTACTTTGACAATTTTTGCAGATAAAATAATATTGTCGAGAATCAAGATAACAGAGGATGGGGGTCATTATAGTGGTTTGGGGGAAACGAAGAAGAGGTTGAAAGTTGAATGAAATTTGCGTTATATAAAAGATCCTGAGCAAATGGATCATATATGTGGCTGAAATGCAGCGATGAGCAAATGTTTATTATTTCCTTACGTTATTACACTGAGACTCATCAGAACCATTTCTTCTGCAGCCAAAACGTGCCAGGGTGGAAGTTCCTGGTGCAACATCAATTTCCCACTCAGTATGGCCCTCAATAATGGAAATGAATGGAGTCGAAGGTAGCTTGCTAAAACAGTCACATAGCAGTGTGAGACATTGATTTGATTAAAACTCAACTTCTGAAATGACAACATACAAGTCGGTTTGGTTTTATTGAGATTGAAATTTACTGTGAATCGCCTTGAAAGAACCCATTATAGCTTTTGACTCATTCATTTACATCATTTTATCAGGAATTTAATATATTCCATCAAATAATTACATCACCATTGAACAGGATGGTATACTCTGATGCAACAGCCTGTTTGTGAATTATGAGGGACAAAATCATCACAATTTACCCCATATGTCCAATGCTTAGCCAATTGTTAAAGAAGTCATCTGCTTGTAATAATAATGATAGTGCCTTTTACCTTGGAAGTTGCACCAGTAAGAATGACAAAGGGAATGTGGAATTTAGAGGTGAGAGTGTCAATCAAAGATTAAGAACTGTAACCGCAATGATGAAAGAGTAACAGGAGCGAGGAAGGTTCCAACAAGACGAAAGGAAAAAATGCAAAATTTTATAATGTTTGCTCTTACGTGTTGCAGACTCGAACAGGAGGATGTCCTTTCAAAAAAGGATGATCTTCAACGACTGTAAGGTGAATGGGAAAAGCTCCTCCCAAAATGATATCTCCACCTGAAAACATCCCTCTCAGGTTTCTATCGGCCACAGGCTTGCAAAATGCACCGCAAACCACAGGTAAGTTTGCAAATAATAAGATAACCAGAAGCATGGTTATATAGAGAATACTGCTCACATAAAGCTTTGTTCCTATTATCGTTTTCACCTGACATCTTCCTTTGTACCGTTTCTTATATAAAATCTAAATTACACTTCACCGAAATCAATTAACCGAATGCACTGCATTGCTCCAGTTATCACTTGTACATGCTTGTAATTTACAAAACATATTGGGAATTGCATTTCCTAACTTACAACTTTGAATATGATGATTATTTACATTTTACAATAATGAGGTCATTTTGAAAATAATAATCAATCTCTTTGAATTCAAAGAGGTCTTAATTGCCTGAACGATAATACTTGAGTGTAAACTACAAGGTGCAACATGATTCATATTTTAACATAATATTTTGATAATTTATATTCCACATAAAATTAAAAGCACTATCTGAGCACTGTCTGGCCTCCAGCTTTGACACATTTGATGCTCATGTGACCTCGATGGTAATGAATGAAAAGTACATGGCAAGTGGAAAATGCTTCGTGAAAGCTGACAAAAAAAACCTCCTTTTAACAACAAAATGGATCAGAACCATGACACCTTCACAATCGCCAATGCAGGAAAGGAGAGATTTTTGACTTTTCACAATGTTAAATAAACAGTGTTAAATGCAGATAAACCTGAAATAGGTGATTACAAAGCCAAAGGGATAGATTTATAATCAGACATTAAAATATGAAAGAAAGAAAAAACACTTAAAGGGCAGAAGATACATGAACTAAATATATACTATATATATATATATATATATATATATATATATATATATATTATATATATATATATATATATATATATATATATATAATTTACCCTTTGAAATCTGAGCTCCTTGAACTTTTGGCTCTCCCACCCTGGCTCCATGGGGGAAAATTGGCCAGGAGGGTATATGGAGGTTTGAATAGTGGCCAGTAAAACAGCTGCTAGCGTTCAAAGAGTTAAAAAAAAATAGATCACCAAATGATAGGAATAATAGAAACAACAAAACTCTGGAAAAGAATAGCACAATATAAATATAACTTTAAACATGCTAAGGAGTTAAAAGAAGGAATCCAAATCATCATGAACTATCTTACACCAGGCAAACGTAAAATACTACTTTTGTTGAAAAAGCACCAAATTCCCTTTGGTCTAATCATGATAAAACTATACATGTAACCTGGCCATAATAAGAACCCTCAACCACCAACACATTCCATGCAGCCTCGAAGTTTCCACATATCCTGAGTTGGCACAATGCAGAGCTCAAGTTCTAGGAAAAGCTTCTCACCCTGAACATGCACACTTTGGGGATCCAATTAAAATATTTGGGGAAGGGGGGGGGGGAAATGTACCATTCCAGCAATATATAGACATAGAAGACTGAACTGACCTGTGTCCAGAAGGATAATTTAAATAAACCTTCCATAATTAAACTCTGTCTTCACTCAAAAGGGCAAGATCCAAAAACCAGTCCTTTCCTGTAACCATCTTTTCCTGCTAACTATAGTATGTGGACTTCTCTCCAGCCATAGTGGGTTCATTTATCCAGCTCAATCTAATGCTCAGAAATTGTTCAGTCATATCACACAATCTCTTTCTTGTATGTGGGCAATTCCTCCATTTTGGTAAGTTACAAACATCACTCCAATCAAAAGAAAGGCTACAAAACTGATCTCTTCAACTGCAGACTAGCCTTCTCCACATCAAAAGCAAAAAATATGGAGTCCGTCAATGCAATGTACTTCAGGCACCATCTATTCCCTAACTTGCTTATCTGACAACCAGTTTGAATTCTGACCTGTTCATTAAACCTTGCATATGTCAATCCTTCTGACAAGGCAATGGATGGGAAGAGCCTCAACCACAGGCAAGAGGTTTGAACATATCTCTAATTATAACCACTGGGCTCATTGAAATATTTTTTTCAGAGGTCTAGGTTTTCTCAACGGTTCGTATATGTTTTTGCATGCTGAATTCAGAAATGTATCTAATTTCGCTCAATCAGGTCAAGTTTTTATGCTATCTCAATTTTAAGGAAAAAAATAATCAAAATTTTTGTTTTTTTAATTAGCATTTTTTTTATTCAAAATCAGACTTACATTGAACAGAAAATGTACAAACTATACATATAATGACACGCAAGTAACACTTAATGTTGAAGAAAGTGCCTTCTCAATTACTTTCATTTCAATTTCAGAAAAAATATAGATAAATCGTGTTTCTGGCAACACCCAACTTCAGTCGCTCCAGCACTCGCTGTTTTCCTTCGTCTTTTTAATGTTGAATTTCACCATTAACGGTACTGTGCGTCATTTTATATATAGGTTTGTACATTTTCTGTCATGTAAGTCTGATTTTGAATAAAAAAAAATGCTAATTAAAAAAACAAAATTTTGATTATTATTTTTTCCTTAAAATTGAGATAGCATAAAAACTGCACCTGATTGAGCGAAATGAGATACATTTCTAAATTCAGCATGCAAAAAGCACATAAGAACCGTTGAGAAAACCTAGACCTCTGAAATGACGCAGACCAATTTTGAAAAAGGGAAGTCCCCATTGGACTTCCCTAATTATAATTAGTCCCCATTGGACTTAGTCCAAAACAGGGGTTTATGGATTTGGTCTCGATTTTCATGACTGTGCGTGCGTGCATCCGCCACCATATCTCGGATATATATGGACCGATTTTATTTGTACTTGATACAAAGGCAACAAATGATGATATACATAAGCACATCATTTTGTTTCGCGAAGCGATCCAAGATGATCAACTGACGGCCATTTTAGTTGTAAAAAAAATCTGATAGTGAAACATGTCCTCAACCATTTCTCAGGTAAGCATTTAGCAATGTTGTTCAAACTTATCACACAGATAACGAATGACGGCTTAAATATGTACATCGTTTTCTTTCGAGATCAGATCCGAGATGGCCGACTGATGGCCATTTTAGTCGGAAAAAACCCGATGTTTAACACATCCTCAACCATTTATCGGACATGCATTTACCGATGTTTGTCAAACTTAGCACACCGATAAAGAATGATGGCCTACATATGCGTCTGATACAATTTTGATAGCAGATCCAAAATGACCGAATGGCAGTCATTTTGTTACTTAAACGTGTCCCCAACCATTTATCCGACATGCATGGTCTAATTTTGTTCAAACTTGGCACAAGCTCAGTAGACAATGGCATATACTTGCAGCTAACTTTATTTTGCAATCTGATCAAAGATGGCTGACTGGTAGACTGGCAGCCATTTTAGTTGTAAAAAAAACCAATTGTTGAATATGTCCTCGACCATTTCTCAGAGATACATTTACCGATGTTGTTCAAACTTGGCACCCTGATAAAGAATGTGAGCTTACATATGCATGTCATATATTTTTGAGATCAGATCCAAGATGGCCGACTGGTAGCCATTTTGTTACTTAAATGTGTCTCAGACATGCATGGTCCGATTTTGTTCAAACTTAGCACAAGCACAGCACATGATGGCATGCACATGCTGCTCATTTATTTTGCAATCTCATCAAAGATGGCGGACTGGTAGACTGGCAGCCATTTTAGTTGTACATACTGTAAATAAGGGCTAGCACTTTAACTCCATCCAGCAAAATAACTAAAACAACAGGGGCCATGACAATTTTTGTCTTTTTTACTTATTTCTCAAGCTTTTGACACTGTCTTGCATCTGGGCTTGATTTTGAAGTTATCTTCTAGTTGGTAACGAGGAAACTTTGCTGAATTGTTTGTCTAATTTCCTCTATTGATGGTATGCTTTAACACAATCTGTCCCTTTAAGCTTGGTTTCCACAAGGAAGTGTATTAGGTCGTACTGTGTCATTGATATTTATCAATGATCTTATAAAACCAAGCTTACCACATTTCTAATTATTACAGCCTGTGTGTGTGATGCTACATCAATCTTGTGTAAGGCCAGCTGCTACTGAATCCATCTCCTCATACCTGACACGAAAAGCCACTGGTCAGACACTTGGAATGTGACATTCAATGCCAGCAGCTCTCATCTTATCTCTGCACAAGAGTTGGCTATCAAACTATCCCATCCACTTCTCTGGACATCCACTGCAAAAGGTGGAGTCCATTTAACTTCTTGGCCTTTCTGCCATATCCTATTGTGGAAGGACGGCACCATCAAATTGGCAACAATAGCTAATCATTGTTTTGCTATGCTCTGTCAAGCTAAGACATTTCTGAGTCAGACCAAGTACATAGTGGTTTACAAGGCTTTGATACATTGGAGGATGGTTCACATTTCTGAACTGGTGCTTCTGCTTTCCACCTTGCTCCTATTGAGATCAAAAACAGACCTAACACACAAATGAAATCTCAAGACCGGAGGCGGATTCCCACGGAATGTCACTCTCCCACTGGTGTTAAGTTGGTGGGCTCTCCTTTAAAAATCCAAGCTTACATCTGACTTTGATACTGCTGTCTTCTACTCCCTCTGCCGTGAAGCCACTGCAGATTCCATGCACTCTTCAGGAAACCTCAAGTACTCACTTCGCAAAGTCTAGGCTGGTTGCCCACCTGCATTCATACGTATCTTATTCGCTCAAATGTAGAAATCTTCCTGTGTTTGTTCTCATTCTTCTTACTTCAGTCTTCAAATGCACTGCTCATCACTACCGAATGTACTCACCAATGGGCATCCACTATATTTTCTGCACATGCTGATTCTTTCTCCCTCTGGTCATTGTAAGACGTTTTGTGTTATTCGTCCTTTCCTCCTTGTGCCTGTCCCTTCTCAACACACTGATAGTTTGTAAAACTGATACTCTTTGTCATTTAGATATTCCTTGAGCTCCAAACCACATATAAATAAGAATACAAGTCCTCATCAAACACAGTCTCCAAGCATACCTCAAAAAATGAGATGTGTTGATTTTATATTAAAAAACAAACAAAATGAACGAGAAGGGCGCTCGGTAGAGAGCATACCTCCGCCAGGATGATTAGTTTATGTTTTGTATCCCACTGATAAGGCTGGATCTGGACCTGGACCTGGACCTGAACTAAAATTTAATCAGCTTGTTATTGTCACCTAATCAATTCCTATATTGATTCTGAGGATTCTGAGGATTCTGAGTGCAACAGGGGCAGGCAGTGGTGACGGTGCCATGGGGGCAGGCAGTGGTGATGGTGCAACGGGGGCAGGCAGTGGTGACGGTGCAATGGGGGCAGGCAGTGGTGACGGTGCAACGGGGGTAGGCAGTGGTGATGGTGCAACGGAGGCAGGCAGTGGTGGAGGTGCAGCAGGCAGTGGTGGAGGTGCAGCGGGTGCAGGCAGTGGGGGAGGTGTACTGGGTGCATGCAGTGGTGTAGGTGCCGAAATAGAAATTGGTAGAAATGAGATATGGGAGACAGTTTTTGTAGTTGATGAGACAATTAAATATGTAGATTCTTCATTCTGCAGGAAGGATTGTAGACACAGAATTCTGTGGTTTTGAAGGAGCAGGAGTTAGGGACATTGAAGGAAGGACAAACGATATTGTATCGGGTCACGGCAGGAAGAAGTTGGTTGTGGGACACCTAGGTGCGAATGATGTAGGGAAAGTTTACTCAGATGTTTTGAAAAATAGATACAGGATATTGGGTCA
>CM068953.1:201719497-201738487 GCA_035128595.1 Eptatretus atami
TAAACAGAGATTGGGGTTACCTTGTATAATGTCGAGTGATTATCTAGAAGACCGCTGGGCGGTGTGTACAACAGGCGAAAATTGGGTTTTGATTATTATCGGCGTTGCAATATGTATTAAACACTGGGGCCCGTGTGTACAAAACACATTTGGGTTTATTTAGTACTCAATCTGGTGGAACCTATTAAAACGCTGCGTGTAAATCACATTGGGGTTTATTTCATATCAGGAGTGAATAGTTTAAACGCCTTGGGCGTCTATTACAACCATGATTGGGTTTGATTTAGGAGTGACTAATATTAACGCTGTGACGGTGTGTGTCCAGTGAATCCACCACGTATTCACGGTGGGGCGAGGCGGCGGGTACGCGGACTGGGGGTGTTGCCTTTAGTTATACTGACCGAAATCTCGAGCGGCGTTGGATTTATTAAAACGCGTTGGGTGTGTATAACACGATGGGTTTTAATTTTATATCGAGGTGAAATTTAGCACGCTGGCGGCTGTATTAAAAAACGATTGATGTGGGTGTTTGTTTAATATCTGAGTGAATATTAAACGCTGGGCGGTGTGTAAACGAGGATGTATGCGTAGGGTTTTAATTGTATAATAGAGTGATGTATTAACGGCTGAGGGTGGTGTATAAACATGATTGGGTATGATTATATCGAGTGAAAATAATTAAAGCCCGCTGGGATATAAACAATGATTGGGTTTGAATTTAGTATATGCGAGCTGATATATTAATACGCTGTGCGTGGTGTGTAAACACGAATTTCGGGTTTGATTTTAATAGTGAGTGATTATTGAACGCTGGGCGGTGTATATCAAACATGAATTGGGTTTTGAATTATATCGATCTGGTATATATATCGTGGGGCCGTGTGTAATCAGCGATTCCCGGGTTTGATTTTCATATCTGGAGTGATTATTAAACGTCTGGGACGGTGGTACATAAACATGATTTGGGTTGATTTATAGTGGTGAATATTAAACGCCTGGGTTGGTGTTAGAAACATTCGTATTGGGTTTGGATTTATATCGATGATAAGTATTAAACGCTAAGGGCTGTGTGATAACACGATTCGTGTTTGATTTATTATCGAGTGATTATAAACCGCCGGCGGTGTAAAACAGATTGGGTTTTGAATTTATTGATGAGTGAATATGACCAAACCTCTTCCTGACTGGCCGCTTCGGTCCTTGCCAGAGAGCCTAGGTAAGGTCCATAGGCGTTTGGAGTGGCATCGTGGGGCTTGGAGAAAACGGTAGATAATATTCGTAAGTTCACAAGCGAAAACTTGGGCGGCGTTGTGACATGGTGAGCTGCTAGTCACTCATAGCGACCATATCCTGGAGGCGAGAAGACGTAGCATTACTGTAGTCTGGTGCAGAGTGCGTGCACGTCATAGTATAGACCTATGTTGGCCCGGTGGAGCTCACGTAGAGAGTAATATATTCTTATATAGAAGTGGATTGATAGATTGTTCGCGCTCGAGTACTAGCAGCGTTACGTGTATGTAGACTGTGGTGTACGAGCCGAATGTTATGTGCGTTCGACAGGGTCACTTTCGCGCACGTAGACGCTGGCTAGTTGAGCATTGAGTGGATTATCAGGAGTAGGCAGGTGCATGAGTTCGAAAGAGGCGCTCATGAGTGCTGTGTCTAGTCTGATGTAGCGATGGACATGCCGCCGCTGACAGCGCTGCGGTTACCGTGTCGACATGAATGCACGACCCGCATATTGTCAGGTCGATCTGTAGCTGTCTGTAAGCAGGCCGCAGCGATATACCGGGGGGAAAATGCACGCAGACAAAAAATTAGTTAGTGCTCATAAGGGAAAAACCGCGATGGAAGCGGGGGAGCGCGGATAGGTGAAACCGCGATAGTAGCGGGGGGATCTATGTATACTGAATGTGTGTAATGTATAGATGTTATATAATGTATATATATGATATATAAACCATATACTTAGTACATATTACGCATAAAAAAAAATATATTACACGATATATAATATATATATATACATAATAATGTAATACAATACTGTAATTCTGTGTAGGAATATATATGTAAAGTATGTGTATATATATTATGTACATGTATATGTATATATATTGCGATATTGTATGTATGTGTATACTGTATGTATATTATGTGTATGTACATATTGTGGTTATGTACAACATATAATAAGTATATATATATATTTTTGCAGAACATTGGGCGGTTGGGATTACACAGTTTTTAAAGAAAAGAAAGGTGCTTCCAACAAAACAGTAAAAACTATATTCAATCTCAAAAAGGCAACGATTAGCAGGATTACTGCTGGATTAAGTGATTAAACGAATGCGAGATTAATTAGCGGATTGACTCCGGAATTGGTGAAGCTGGTAGCTCTCTATCTCACCTTTCTTCGCACAAGAATAGGTCATGTGACCTGAGATCATGACCTTCGTGAATGATGGCCTTGTGCATGAGAGGATGCAAGTAAATACCTCTAGTTTGTTCCATCAATTCTTGGAAGAGGTCCGCGGTATGTGACCCAGTACTCCAGGTAATGGTTCCCTGGTTTTCACCCTCAGTTTGCTGGTCGAGTTTGTCAGGCGCTTGTCTTATTCCCTTTGCCTGCAAACGCACTGACAGGTGTGTCACATCCTGTAGCTGTTATCATGGTCCCAATGAGAGCCCTAACAGACAGTCTCCTGCCAACAGTGGGCAGCACCGTTCATGATGTCAACGAGCCTCATCTAGGTATCTGAAGGCTCGATACATGTGACGAGATGCCAATGATCACGACGGGGAACGCGACGCTGATCAAAGATTTGAGTCATGCAAACATCCCAAGTACATATGAGGACATTCTGTGTCCTCTAAGATCACATGCACCTGGGCAGCGCTGAAATAGCTGCCTCTCTTTCGCTGCCATCGAGCATCCACACGGAGAAATATGGGTACACCCATTGACTGCTTCTGCCTGTTGGGCAAAACTGAACGAGATTTGCACCTTGTCCTCACTTTGTCTCTGAGCTTAGCGAGTCCTCGATGCCTGAATAAGCATGATGAGTCTACATTGCTACAATTTTCAAGAAGATAATAGCCTATTAATTGAAGAGAGAACCATTTAGTTTTAATAATAGAATGTCCTCTTCTGTTTGCGTCCGCCAGACAAAGTTTAATTTCGGGATGGGTGTTCATTAGAAATACGGCTAATAACCGACAGGAACGCGGATGTCAATGACAGAGCATGAAAGGCACGCGACCAATGCTCAATGGCTATCCATGTTTTCGTGGACTGGAGATTATGTACATTAGAAATCCCTGGCAAAAAATTACGATGACATTATTCGCCTTTCTGATGTACCCATGTGTCACTGTAGCTGGTGGCGCCGAAAAGTTTGACTGGGGGGTCTGGCTCAATGGGCTATATTGGTCGCTCTCAGATCAATTTGATTAATTTGGGGGTGATCTTGGTGCATCTTTGCTGTATATCATCCATGCTGGGAAATGGGACCATAACGATCAGAGCTTATGTTTGTTTTTCGGAGTGCTGGCCTGCTATAGTAGTAAGTGGTCTAGTTGTTCCATAGCATCTCCTCTCTTAACAGTCCCTGCTGTTCTGGGCCTCTGGGCCTTCTTGTGTTGCGTGAGTGGTACAGATCAATTTCTGTGATAATTCCCGATTGAAGTTTTGTATGTATCTAGTTCTTCGGCCCGGTGTCACCCGAAAGGGTGTGTGAGCATGATTATGGTTTGTGTGTGTCGTGTGTGTTGGTGGTGTGTGGTGTGAGTGTGTGTTGGTGTGTAAGTGTGTTGTGTGTGTGTGTGTGGTGTGATGTTGCTGTGTGTGTGTGTGATCGATGTGTGGTGGTGCCGGGTGTACTAATGTCTATGTATACATTTTCACTTTAATTGTTTTTTTTTTCTTTCTCTGAAACAGCTTTGTCCGATAATGGAGCGAAACTATTTAAACTAGAGCGAAGTAAAATTACTTAATGCTTCAAGCACAGGACGGTGTCAATACTTGCTTGTTCTCAGTCTTGTCCTAATACAGCACGCTGACCCAGCGGAAGTGGATACAGATCTGAAGAGCATAATTTTGTGGACTGTCACACTATTGCATCGAGAAGCATTGATTGTGCCTGGATGGCAGTAGGGAACAAGCAATAGTACATGGCGAACAGGCAGAGGAAAGAAAAGTGGGAAGGCATTCGGACTGATGACTGATCGGGATTCACCAAATTAGTTAGATTTGAAAGAAGGCACCCACACCGGCTCATCTTGCAGAAGTTAAGTTATCATTTCACAAAAGATGAGCTATAAAGTTTATGTGTTGATTGTAAACGCCAGCTATGATATTCTGTGTTTCCACCAAACTCCCTGTCCTTACGAACCGGCCGAGTTAGAACAGCGTGCGGTAAGGTTAGCACGTAGTCAGCCCCCGCCTGCGGTCAAAGACTTTTTTTAATATCAAGAACCAATCACCTGGACTGGGCGGGAAACCGCAGCAAATTTCTGTATTCTGTTCTGATTGCTCGCGTCTGTACTACTCAGTCCTGAGACATTGACTTTCATCACACTGTACAATGGGACATGACGGTGAAGCTGTAGAAACTTAGTCTTACCACCACACAAATGCTTCCGGCAATCACACAGCATCAGGGCGAGACTCAGTCAGCTAGTACACATTTTCTTAAGTTACAGAGCCCTGAACACTCAGGCCATGTAGGCACGTCACTCCAAGTTGCTCGTTCAATCCACGCACATCGAAGATCAAGTTGTCACATCCCTCATGGTCCAAAGCATCCATATACACACTTGTGACCAATCGAGATCGAAGTAGTGAATGTGAGCGAGAATAACTAGGTGTCCTTTATGTTAATGTGCCAGTCACTGTGTTGTCTAAGAACGAAGTCTGTTGTTGCCGTGGTCCGAGTATAGCGCTGCGCCCCGAGGTCTTAGCGTGCTTGTTTCTCTTCCCCGTTCTCTCCACAGCATATGTGTGTTCCCGGCGTTAAGTTATTCACATGTTCTGCATATGTCCGTCTAAATTAGAACTTTGTCATCTTTTGAAATCGTGACTCACACCTTGAGGAGTATGTGAAGTTTTTCTTGACCAATGTCTTAGCACCGTCTACGTTCTCCCCTTTCTAATGCTGATTTACCGACCTTTGGGTCAGTGCTCTGAGGACTGGACCTCTACAACAGCCGGTTTCCCCAGAGCTTGATGGTTCTCCACCTGATACGAAGGAGTTCGGAGAAGCACTTAAGCGTGAGGCTTGAGAAGCAGGCCGCCATATAGCTCAGGCGTCGAAGCATGGCCGAACGGTGAGGCTAGATGGTGTTTCGTGAATCACTCTTTCACATTGACCAAAAAGTCAGTCAACACGAGGCGGCACACAAGAGGCGTCGACGGACACTCTGAATAATGCGGCGCTCCCGTAGACATAAGATCGGTACCTTGTTTCTCTTCCCCTGTGAATTAACCAGATGGTCCATCAAAGCACACAAGGCTTAAAAGGAGGATTTATTTAATTGTTTACCAATATAAACATATCGATAAAGTTAATTGCAAGAACCTGCCTCTGGGAATATCAATTTTTCCACAGTTGACAGAAACCTTGAAAGAGTATTAAAGTAGGGCCTGCATCTTTCCCACGGCCTTTCTAGTTGCGTACGGCTATAACACTTTTTTTAATATGTAGTATTTTTATTTTTATATACTTTAGAATCTTCAATGTGACTCAATTCCCATTACTCCATTGGACGGGACGGTCATAATAATTAGAAGCCAGAACTGCATTTCAACGTTTAATTCAGGAAGACAAGAATTTGAGAAAGGAACATTTAATTTCTTTGATATTTTTTCTTGGAAGATTCTCTACCTTTGACCAATCTAAGTTTTAATGTCTCTTAGTTAGTCTTAAATTAGCTTAGCTTATCGTTGGTTTAAACTCTATTCTTGATGATCCCTACAAACACTCTATTTCAAAAACATTTCACCATGAATACTTGGTCTGACGATGGCTGGTTCATCTATCGGACATCGCGTGCCAATTCCAATTTATAGTTTGTGTCGAGGCGGTGCGATGTCGTGTGCGCGAACATGCACAGCTACCACCGCCTCTGACCATTTTTCCTACCTGTCTTTCAAAAATTTTCTCCAATTCCTCCATGTTTTCTCACAAGTTTCTTCGTTCACACTCACTTAACCCTTCTGCCGTACAGAAGAATTCGGAGACGGGAATCTGGCATTTAGCCATGCCGTTTGTTACCTTTTGTTGTTTGTTTTGGCTGTCCTGTCCTGTCTGTCTTTGTGCACCGCGCGCTCTGACACAAGAGACTTGTCATATCGTGTTTTATCAGCGCAACCGTTTGTGATTGAGACCTATAAATTCTTTTCACCATGTGGCTGCGCAGTGGGTCTCAACTAGGCAATCTAGGATGCGTTTCTATATGATGAAGTTATGAGTGTGCAACACGGTTCCATGGGCAGTTGGGAGGAGAGTGGTGTAGATGCAGCCATAGCTGGAACAGACGCGGTCGAGAAAAACTGCTTACTCTAACCTCTGGGCGTTGCTCTCTGTAAAGCATCTTAAGCCTGGAAAACTGCCATACGGTAAAGAACGTACGTGAAACTCATTGGCTCAACAGAAGAAAGCAAGTAGCTACGGCATCGTACTAGTACCTCGCTAGTGGAATGAAAGGTGATCTTGTCTTTTTATATATGAATGCGTCATACGTTGCATATTGTGCGATGCTGGATTACGCCACCATAGGTGATGCAACATCAGGATGTAGCAAACTAGATGGATTTGGTTGTTTGAGGGGGTTCCCATCACTCGGGAATAGTAATGGTAGCAACTGAGAAGAAAATAGGCCATGACGTCATCCGTGCGGCTCAAGGGTGATCAACGGTCAGACCCATATTGAGTTAGTGGTTTTTTTTTCTGTAAGACACCTTGTAGTACAAAGACATCCTCTGCCTCCATGAACATGCTAAGGAACGGCTAGGGGCACAGGCGAATCACCTCATCGTACAGCATCAGTCATGACCGCTGGGCGGTCCTATCCACCCATGAAAAGCCAACAGCAAGGGATCGAGCAAGAACATCTATGCAGAATCATCGGTTCACATGTTGGAGACAGAAGGCCATGAATGCAAAGTCTATAACCCAGGGTCTACATAACCCACACGAAGTAACTCATCGGATAAAAAAATAACAGACACAACCATCAAAAGAAGTCCAGGCGAGGGTTTGGGGCCAACTCTGCTCTTTTCTTGTTCTTTCTGTTAATGGCCATAAGCATCGACCGTGTAGTATTGCTTGCTTATTCAGACTGGCATGGATAGCATAGAGGTATGCACACTTTCTTATCAGAGCCTGTCTTTAAACCGAGGTTCAATTCTCAAACCGCCAGTCTATAACTGGTCCAACCTCGCTTTGATGTTCACATCGAATGCAGGCCGCTTGATATACGTGCAGGTCCTTTGGATGGGAAGTTGATCTAGATGTCCCATCTGATTGCTCGCAAATACGATTTTTTTGCTGGACGTTAATATTATGCTCTCATTGAAAGGTCCTGGCAGGACGAGCGAGGTCTATTTATGCTGGCCTCTTGTACAGAAACAGTTAATCGAACAGGGGCCTCATGACATTCTAATTAGCTCACAGTCCACTTTAGAGAATCACACTTGTAGAGAAGATAACATATAATAGTGTGAACTCCATACATCCATACGTCGGTGTTGGATGTACTAACGCTCAACCGCGCCACGCGTCGCTCAGCCTGGTCGTTGCCTTTTTGCTTGATTGGTGACTGGAGCTCCAGAACAGCCTCGCGCACTTCACCTGAAAATTGAAGAAGAGAAAGCGGAATATTGCCCCTCACAGGCATGTCATGAGTCGGCTCCACACATGCCGCTGGAGAGAGTAACTGAAGACTTATCAGGGTCACTAAGGACAGGCACAAACAGTTGTCTAGCTGCTGACCGCTTGGCTGCCAACCACTTTGAAGCCTCTGCCAGATGTGTGCAGGTGACTAGCATTTGAAACGCGAGCAGACGGAGGGATCTATACTCAAGAATGTGATCCAAGAGGGCAGGCAAGTATTTGTCAACATCGTGATAGAAGAGAGGGGGGCTGCATCGACGGAGAACACATGCAGTTGATGCAGTTGACCGCGGCCCCAGCATCGAGAAGAGCTGGAATTGACTGAAAAGGCGAATGCAGCAAGGTCAAAAACAGAGACGTAGACCCAAAGAAAAAGGGTAAACCCCAAACGGGCGAGAGCACGGCAGATGTAGAAGAACACAGACAACGAAGTCGAGACAGAATCTATGGAGATGGACTCGCAAGGAGAGAATCAGAGAACTGTGCCGATGGCGAAAGGAGCACACACGAGGTCAGGAGAGGACTGGCTCAAGATGTATGAATGAAGTGAACTGATGGCCAGGATACTTATAGGCACAGAATAGGCTGCTGCAGACTTGAGTATGCGAGCAGTGACACCGTGCAAGGTCATCAATAAAGGACAGAAAATGGCATGAAATATTACTCGGAGAACCAAATGAACAGGTAGTCCAGGATGAAGGAGGTGGGAAGGGATCCACTTCAGTGGAGCGTCCGCGTCAACACAACCCATTACTTCACCTTTCTCCACAATCGTCAACAGGTCAAGTATGAGGGTCGGGATCAATCGGCCGACTCGACGCGCCTCACCTTGACGCAGTGGGCATATGCAATCGGTTGAAATTTAGCCATGAAGAACAGTGTCAACACAGAGACAGTGACAGAACGAATCTGAGAACAACCAAAGCCCCCTTGGACTTGGGACGGAGATTCCCCAGCAGAAGACATCGAGGCATCGATAAAGAAACGGTTGGTTGCAGCAAACTCACTGACCTCCTTCCTTCAACAAAATACTGGAACATAGATCTGAAGCGGGTGTGCAGCAGATTGGACTGTGGCAAAAGAGGGAGTCATCTATCGGAGAGAACCTTGCCCAAAAGGAAGGGTGAATCTCAGAGCTCTCTCCTGCGACACGATTTTGGAAAGAGTATCAATATGTTGTCATAGTAACCCGATTCCGGTGACGGGACCTCGCAGACCGTCCACGGCTGCGGCGCACGGCGCGTATACATTTCGGAGGCACGTAACGGACGGCCGGTCGCGGTGTCTAGGTCGGGTCCGTCGTGATAGGGTTTTCTGCATCAGTAAGTCTAGGCTCTTGAAAAGAAGATTCGGAATGTGAAGTGATCAGTGGGGCCACTCTTGCAAGGAGGAGCCAGTGGCCTGCTTCAACAGGGAGCGGTAATGATGGAGTCAGCCTCCAGCCGTATGGTGAGTGACACAGGTATGACTTCATGGCTACAAGGGCCACATCCATCGACGCAGGAGTTATTTTGGAAATGCAGCCAGAATCTTGTCGTTGTCAGTCGAGAAAGCTTGGTACGATCTCGTCCAAGGAAAAGGCTTTCGACAGGCCCATCAACAGAGGCACGATGATTCGCTCTGAATACCGACTCCGCATTCACCTGTAGACTAGAGGAGGAGGCAGACATTCTTCAGCGGTTAAGCATTACATCTTTGATTGGGCCTTCTAACAGACAACATTCCTAGCCTGTGCAGGTGTGCGCAAGACGACAAAAACAGGGCAGCGACTCGTCGACCCGTTGGGACGGATCCTCAAACGAAGAGTCCACCCGTAAGGACTGTTATATCCTGTATCACCCCTATGGCGGATCTTGTTCTGCGCATCGCACATCGCTGTCGATCCACATGTTGAGATGGCGGGCGGCATCGTCATGTAGCGCGAAGTCTCGGTCCTGTTGACTTCATGTCATGGAAGGAGAGGGTGAATGGTTGGTCCAGAATTTGGGCATACGCATGGCAAAAACACAATCAATCTGATGGCGGCCCCTGGGACTCGCTGGAGGAAGGGAGACAGTTTGAGAGAGTTCAGTGGACTCTAGATTGAGAAAGTGTATGTTGCTTCCTGGCCTCTCCTCAGGTAGACACAGACCACTTGTTCGAAGCATTTGTGGAAGAGAACTGAGATTGGCTTCAGTTTTGATCCTTTCCTTCCATGAGGTGAAGGCAAGTTCTTTCAGGACCAACTGCCTCGACCGCGCAAGTTTCAGTAGGTCTCCCAGTGACGTGGGAGCGGTTAAGAGTTCGGACAAACTGAAGTACCCGGGAGAGTTCCTTCGATGGATGAAATATGAGACTGAGGCTGTGCGGGTTAGATCACGCGGAGAGAAGGAGAAAAATGTTTCTTTCTTTTGCCAAGGATATTGATGGTCCCAGAGATCCAGAGCACTGTTGATTGTAGAGGAAGGTAGAATGTGTCGATACGGGGAGGAACACTGATCAGAATCCTGAAAGATAGTATTGATAGGGCTAGTGCATTGAAAGCACGAAGTATTGAACGATGGCCATATTGACGGCTGTGATCATCTATCGACTCACACTGACATTCGGATCTTGGACAATCGCCGCACCCAGGGCGATATACTTGACTGAGTCGAAATGCCATATTGACGGCGCTGATCTGATTTTCTCTCACAAACAGACAGTGAGCATGTCTACTTTGACTAAGCATGTGGGTGACGAGATAACACAGCCAAAGATTGAAGCGGCACAGAGCACCAACGCAGATATTTACCCCCACTACAAGAGAGCAACACACTGGGTCAGAATCCAACATAGCCCCGAAGAGAAATGGAGTAACCGTTTGGTTGAAGGGACGAGGCAGAGATCAGGAAAGTTGACAGTTTTTTTTATTCTTCAGTCCCAAATGAGCTCACACTTACAGCCCAAAAATCCTTTCTGTAAGTGCCCAAGGTGGGGTGAGGGTAACAACCCAAACCGACCGGCCATCCACAACTGCGCATGATGGCAATGTGAAGTCGACCGAGACGTATGAGAGCAGAGAGGATTTGGGTGAGTGGGATGAGTTTAGTGCAGTGGAGTTTTTGGTGAAGCAGACGATTAAAAATGGAATCATCATGTTTGGTGGATGGTCCCAACTACATCAAGATATAACATAGGAGGTTGGGGAGTGGAAAGGGAAGCCGTAGCCGCGCAGAAGGGTATGTCCTGGGGTGTGGGGGGAGGTGAGGGCAAGTTGCGCATGTAGAAGTGAGGTTTAAGGAAGAGGGAAGCAGTTTTCCGATGAAGAGAGCATACTACGTCCGAGTGACGAGCCTCAAGGTCTGTCATAACCAGTAGGGAGGAGTAAGCCGACAGGGGAGAGATTACGTCGAGAGTCAGAGACGTGGTTGAAGGAGGATAAGTTTTCTGCTTGAAGCTAGCAGATTATGTCTGGGTTTGTCAGTGGATAACCTGTAGATGGAGAGAGCAGTCAGGTTAAAAAAGCGAAGGTCCTGAGGATTTGTTGTGAGAAGTTCCACATCAATACTGTCTGAAGCGAAGCCAGCGGACGGGGAAGGAGTAGCTTTGGCGTTTGCATGGGAAAGGGAAGGGTAGGTGGTAAGTGTGAGGGTGGAAGGTAAAGATGAGTCGTAGTGCTGAGAGTTGACATTAATACGACAGGATGTTAGAAAGCTAACGGCGAGAGAGTTCGGATGAGGATGGAGGGACAAAGGGCTAGGTTGGTGAAGGAAATGAATACGCCAGGGGGAGGTAATATTGAGAGGGTGGGCAAAGGGCAAGGTGGAGATTGGAGGAAATGAGCTGAACAGAGGGAAAGGGTGGGAAGGGAGCGCAGTGCTTTGTAATGTGAAGGGCGGCAGCTTTTGAAACTAAGGAGGGGGGTTGACGGGACGAGATTGAAAGGGAACGTTGGGTTAGGGGGGGGAAGAATATAACGGAGAAAGGAGTGTGGAGCGGAGCTTTTAGAAAGGCTGCAAGGGGGAAGCTTTGAGAGGGAAGAGATGAGAAAGTTGCTTTGAAGAGGGAAGGAAATGCGGTTTGGATTTGTGAGGGAAGGGTGAGAGGTGATAGCTTTGAAGGGAGGAAACGGGAGAGATCGATGAGAGCAGGCATACCGCCATGGGGGACGTGGAGGGTAGAAGGGGAGAGGTGGGGACAGAGGAAGGAATGGAGCTGGGTAGAGGTAATTGTGGAGGATGCAGAGTCTGGGAAGGGAGGAGGAAACAAAAAAAGGGGTGGGAATAGAGGGGGCCAGGGTTTAGAAAAGGGAAATTGGGAGGAGTATTTGAAGGGTGAGGGTACTGAGGGGGGTGACATTTGGGAGGAAGTGGTGAGAGAGGAGAATTAAATGGAGAAAAGGTGTGGGGGGAACTTTTAGGAATGGTGATGGGGTAAGAGCGCTTGGGGGGTGGGGGGGGGAGTGAAGTTTTGTTTTGAAGAGTGGAAGAATGAACTGATTTGAGGAGGGAGCTTTGAGAGACAGGGGAGAAGGTGATGAGAGCAGCAAGGAAGGTCCATGGAGGGAGGAGGGATTAAAAAGTAGGGTAGGGGTGGGGATACGGGGGCAGGATTGAGACTGGGTTAAGGTGGTATGGCGGAGGTGGTGAGTGAGGTGGGGAGGAACTAAGATTTGAGGGGTGGAACACAGCAGGGGCGAGAAATTGTGATGAGATAGGAAAGCGAGTTGGTGTTTGAAAATGAGATACTGTAGCAGATGTGCTAATGAAGAGTGTGAGACATTTGAAAACCATAACAGTGGGGTCAGTATCAAAGGGGGAACTGTTATAAGGACAGAGGACAGCCGGAGAGATGATACGTGATGAGGGGCAAGATGGGAGGAGTAGGAGAGGTGTATACAGAAGGAGGAGTAGGAGAGTAGAATTTAAAAAGCAAGGTTGGAATAATTTGCCTGAAAGTTGGAAAAGAATTATATATGTTAATAAAATCGGAAGATGACAAGTATTTGCCATAAATGCGGATTTTTACAAGTTTGTACAATTTGTAATGTCAGAGTATTCCCGTTTTAAATGAAATACATTGGAGTAGATGTGATTGAAATGCAGAAGCATTGGCAGAAAGTGGAGGAAAGGCACAACGTTGTAACAAAACAGAAAATGAATTTGTAACATACACTGGGATGAAGAAAGATCAAATCTGAAACAACAGATTTTGACCAAAGCAAAATGGGTGAAGGCGGGGATTATGAAGCAATTCGTAAAGAGACCATGTTTGTTGTTGTTGTGTTGTTGTTTTTTGAAAATTTTCTGGAAGGGGGAATGAGGGGGAGAGTAAAATGATAAGATGATCGATAGAAAACGGTTGTGAAATAGTGAATGGTGCGCTTGAAATGGTCCGGTATTTCATGAGTTCGGATGTGAGCAAGGTGTGGAGAAGAAGGAAGAATTAATAAGAGGTCGGTAACACTACCAGGAAGTCCAGTTGGTTACGTGGCCTGATCAGGTGAGAAGGAATAAAAGTTTTGTTTGTGCATTTCTGTATATCTTATCGACATGCAGACCAGAGGGGTAGCCGTTGGGAGGGGATAGAAAGGAAGGCGGATGGGAAAAGTGGTGAAAATAGAAACTGGGAAATGAGGTGAGAGAAGGCCAAGAAATACAAAAATAAACATGATCAGTGCACAAGAGATGGAAATTTTAATACACCACCCAGCGTTTATTATGCACTCGATATAAATCAAACCCAATCGTGTTTATACACCGCGTTCATAAATAAATAGGCATTTTTGGGGGGAGGCGTCCATTCATCACGGATTTTCACTTCTCGCGGGGGGGGTTTGGAACGTAACCCCCGCGATAAATGGAGGATGACTGTACTTGAATCTGTGAATGAAAAAATGTATATGGATATAGATAGATATGTTTTTAATACTAATTAAATATGAGTCATTATGCAAGTGAAGATTTTGAAGACTGTGAGAGTGTCTCTGTTGGAACAGAAGACAGTAATGATACCGAGAGTTTCTGCTCAAACGATAGTCATGAAAGTAGTTTTATAGATGCTTGTGAAAGCACCAATGAAAGTACTGAAGATGATTCTGAAGATGAATTTTATTTGAAGGAAAGTTTTACTATATAAATATGAATAGTGTATGAGATTTTGAGCCTCTTGAATTCTCCCATTCTCCAGATGACAAATTTGAGAATTGTCCTGCATGTGATGGAGTGGGATTAAACAGAGTCAAAAGTCCATAATCAATATATTAGGTTCGGGTGACGAATCTTTCTAAATGGAATTAAATGTTATATATATTATATTATATATACCAGTGACATACCAGTGGAGGCATGGAAGTGCTTAGGAGAGATGGCAGTGGGGTTGTTAACCAAATTGTTTAATAAAATCTTGGAAAGTGAGAGGATGCCGGAGGAGTGGAGATTAAGTGTACTGGTTCCGATTTTCAAGAACAAGGGTGATGTGCAGAGCTGTGGAAATTGCAGAGGGATAAGGTTGTTAAGCCACACCATGAAGTTGTGGGAAAGAGTAGTGAGAGCTACGTTGAGAAGAGAGTGAGAGATTTGTGAGCAGCAATATGGGTTTATGCCAGGAAAGAGAACCACTGATGCGATGTTTGCTTTGAGAATGTTGATGGAGAAGTATAGGGAAGGCCAGAAGGAGTTAAATTGTGTGTTTGTGGATTTAGAGAAAGCTTAGATAGGGTGCCAAGAGAGGAGTTGTGGCATTGTATGAGGAAGTCGGGAGTGGTGGAGAAGTATGTGAGGATTGTGCAGGATATGTATGAGGACAGTGTGACAGCGGTGAGGTGTGGGGTAGGAATGACGGACCGTTTAAGGTAAAAGTGGGATTGCCCAAGGATCGCTCTCTGAGCCCTTTCCTGTTTGCAATGGTGATGGAAGGTTGACGGACGAGATCAGACTGGAGTCTCCATGGACTACGATGTTTGGCGGATGACATCATGATCTGTAGGGAGAGTAGGGAGCAGGCTGAGGCGAGCCTCGAGAGGTGGAGGTACGCACTGGAGAGAAGGGGAGTAGTCAGTAGGAGTAAGAGGAGTACATGTGCGTAAATGAGAGGGAGGGTGGTGGTATGGTGCTTTGCAGGAGTTGAGGTGGGAAGGTGGATGGGTTTAAATACTTGCGATCAATTGTCCAAAAAAGAGGGCAGGCAGGATGGAGTGGGTGGAGAAGAGTTGCAGGAGTGATTTGTGACAAAGGGTAGCTGCAAGAGTTAAGAGGAAGTATACAAGACGGTAGTGAGACCAGCTATGTTGATGGTTTGGAGGGCGGTGGCGCTAACAAAAAGACAGGAAGCGGAGCTGGAGGTGGCAGAGTTAAAGATGCTGCGTTCTCCTTGGGAGTGACGAGAATGGACAGGATAAGGAATGAGTATATTAGAGGGACTGCACGGTAGGACGGTTTGGAGACAAGTGAGAGAGGCGAGATTGAGATGGTTTGGACATGTGCACAGGAGGGAAGCGGAGTATCTGGGAGAAGGATGCTGAAGATGGAGCCGCCAGGCAGGAGGAGAAGAGGAAGGCCAAAGAAGAGGTTCATGGATGCGGTGAGGGCGGACATGCGGGTGGTTGGAGTGTCAATGGAAGATGTGGAGGATAGATGAAATGGAGACGGTTGATCCGCTGTGGCGACCCCTAAACGGGAGCAGCCGAAAGAAGAAGAGATATATATATATATATATATAATATATATATATATATATATTAATATATATAATTATATATATATTTATATATATTATATATATATATATATATATATATATATATATATATTATATGATATAAGTATATGAACATAGCTTTCAAAATTACACCAAAATGAATTACTTTACAAGATTAATAAGAGAAATGAATGTTAAGTATGAAGGTGATAAAACACCTTTTCTTACAAGAGAAGAGATAGAACAAATGACAGTAATGTTTCATGGATTGATGTTGTATAATATTCACGATTGTTTTTTTCTCAAGGAAATATCAGCACAAGATATTGTATAAATAAAATAATGGATTATCTTGAAAATAAACCTGAACTCAGGATAAAACACAGAGTTTATAAAATAGCCAATAAAAAAATTATATAATTTATTTTCTAAATATATAAATGAATGATTTTTACCCATTTGGGAAAATAAGATAAAATTTAACAACCATAAAAATCTTCGAAATTAATTGAGATGCCTCATAGTTGGTTCAAGCAGATGTAAAAAAACCTGCCTGCTTTTGAAGATGCTCCTAACTCCCAACTTTTTAGATTTTGATAATTTAATAATTTTGACAAAGTCAAGTTTTCAATCTGGGTAGAAACTACTCTCACAGGGTTTTAATGCACGTCTTCAAAAAGACGACATAATTGGTTTATTTAAACTTCCAATCAAACTAAATGATGACAACATTTAAGATATAATAGAACTATTTTGTGATACACAGAAATGTAAAAAGAAATCAAAACCTACAACTTGTATTCTTCGTGATAATACGGATAATATACCTTCACCCCAAGATTTGGATAAATCAAAAAATTTATCTTGTTATCTTTGATGATTATGTAATGAGGAGAAACCAAAGGGTTATGGATAGTTATTACACAAGAACGCTTTCTTCTTGTAATTGTATTCATCTTAGTCAATCATACTTTCATCTCCCTCGTCACTCATAGAAAATAATGCTAATACTTCAATTTTATTCAACATAAATTCAAAATAAGATTATTAAAATAATTTTTGGAGAGACAACTGTTCAAAGTTTTGTGGTAAATAAGAATTTGAGGAGGAAATGAAACACACGACTGAAAAATATAAATACATTGTTGTGAAACAAGATGAGATACTGAGTGACATTTTTGTATTTTACAAACAATGACATACATAAATGATAGTTGTTATTATTAATCTTGTGGGTAAATCTGCTTCTGGGAAAAACTTTGATAAATCTAGGTTATTGTATCGTGAAAATGAAAAGATTCCAAGTTTTTTTTTTTTTAACACCCTGTGATAAGTTTTGTATCGACAACAACCAGAGCAATGCGATCAGGAGAAGTAGAAGGTGAAGACTATGAAATTTCAATGGAGAAGCTTATTCGATTGAGGAATGAAGGTCAAATATTTGATGAGGACTCTCTTGTTGCAACAAAATATTCACATTGTAAGAGTGAGTTAAAGAAACTAAAATCTGGTGGTCTTGTGATATTAGAAACTAATCCAGAAGGAATGAGACAAATTATTAAACATCTGAGGGGGGTTAAGATTTTATCATTCGGTTTTGATGTTGATGAAGAAACTCAACGTAAACGTATGAAAAGCAGAGATACAAGTATTTGTGAAGAACAAATTACAACTCGAATTAATAAGAATAAAGAATTTGATGAATTATTTAAAGAAAATAATTTATTTGATCACATTTACTTGAATGATGAAGAAAAGGAAAATTTCCTCATTGACCTTTACAATTCATTAAATGACATTTTCCAATAAATAAATGGATGCAAAAGAATGAGCAAGAAGATTTAAGGAATATCAATAGTTGGTTTCAAAAGTTGTAAAACAACAGGAAGACATAAAGAAGAAAAGCAGACAGAAACTAACGGGTGAAGAAGCGTTTGAAAGAAAACAACAGAAATTTTATAAACCACTTTTTTTTTAAACTCCCCAACAAATGTGCACATTTCCTATGATCAAATACACCCCTAAAAAAACTTCAAATGATAAAAGATTTTCTTCAAATGACAGAGCAAGAACGAGTTTTAGGAGATAGGAGATTTAGAAGATGATGATGAAGGATTATTTCAACAACTGGAAGAGGTAAATTAACCCCCTGATTATGTTGTGAATACTCTCCAAAACAAGGAATATTCAACAGATTAAAAAACCACAGCAGGTCTCATTCCAACAGAACAACCAGCGATATTCCATCTTATTCAATAAAAGTTACTGATGTTTAATGATGAATTATGGTTCTTGAGTTCTCTTCAACCACCTGTGAAATTAACTCCAATATTATTGTTTCTTCTTTCAAAAGATGGAAGACAAGGATCAACTGTAAGGGATGAATCAAGTTATTTCAACAAAACGAGTGAATATGAAAAATGAAGATGATGGAGCATATATTGATTTCCTTAACTAACCTGATTATGGAGTTTCTGTCGCTCATAAAGGAAGGACGAATAAAAAGGAGAAACACATTATTGAGACTTTAAGTCGGCTTGGTTCAGGTGTAAGTGTTCTTCCAATTGACCAAGCACAATAAGTTAATGGACTGTTATTGTTGTTAGTTATTAAGAATGTTGGAAATGACAATTGTTTTAATGAAGCATCAGCCATTTTAGACCAGTTAATGAATTTGAAAATAATTAATGAATATCACTACAAAGATATTTTATCCCGTGTTAAATGAGTTAAATTCTCTCTCTCATGATGAAAATGAAAAAAATATCATGCTAAGGAGAATTATTTTTATTGTTGAAAGATGATAAAGAAGCAAATGTATTTATGGATAAGATAATGGAAGGATTATTGCCACTTTATGTTGAAAGAAAAATGATTTGTGTTATCTTCTTTTCAGGACTATTTAACAAGTGCGGTGTTTCGGAAAATAAAAGAGATTTATAATAATTATATACAGACTTTTGTAAAACTTATAAATGAGAAGCACAATCCTTAGTTTAAATTTCACAACGAGTTATCACACATCTTCTTTCCCAGACCGACTACAACTTGACACAACAAAAGAATATGATGCATCTCTATTAGTAGTAGATTAATGGGGTTTCTGAGACATCCATGCAAATGAATGGGGAAAATGGGGAAAACTATTAATTGAACCCCGAAAACCCCTAAACAGGAGACTGATTTCTCCCCCCCCCCCCCATACAAATGTATAGGAGGAGAACTTTCTGACCTGAGACCCATCAGGACAAAAAAGAGGAGAATGATTTTCTGCCATACAAGCTATGTTAAATTGAGACTGTCTCAGGACCAAAACACTCATACAAATTAATGGGAAGCTTTCTTGCTCAAGCTTATTTGGTCAAAAGAGGAGATGATGTTTCTCCCCCTCTGACTCTGACTCTCGTCCATGTTCCTGGAGGAAATCTCTCTCTGG
>CM068953.1:201745697-201770426 GCA_035128595.1 Eptatretus atami
TTCACATTGATTGAATGGCTTTGACCCTCTACCCCACCCGTGAAGTTTCATGCTGGTATTTCAATCGTTTTGACAAGAGAGCTAAAAATTTGCATTTGCAAGCCCCATAGAATACTGTGGTTCAACTAATTGTTTGACCAATAGTAAGCAAGTTTTGGCATACAAAATCCAAACTAAACATCTTGCAGCCCGACAATTTCAAAGGGTCAATGAGAAGAATAGCAGCTTTCTTCTCATATCAAAATTTATACCACGTCCGGTAAATCTGGGGGTCAATGTTAGGATGAAGCTCTTGATCGGACCATGGCCCTTAATTTTAATGCTATTTGTAACTTTTTGGCGGCCATTTTGAATTTCAGCATAGGTGATATCGTATGTAATTTGAACAAAATATTACTTACATTGATTTTGAAGTGTTAACAACAATGAAAACTTATCATTTTGCTTTCAAAATTGAGGTAAAATACTTTCATTGAAACTAACCAAGCGAAAAATAGTGGTAAAACATCGGCCATTTTTAAATCCAAGATGGCTGCCGTCTGCCACACTTCCAAAAATGGCAACATGCATTTTCATGTACTTTGGAACCGAGATAATGAATTAAAATAGGTGGCACCTTCTCATCATGAAAATCCTACAGGTGTCCACTTGCCCCCCCCCACCCCCCACTCCACTACAGGCTGAATGACAGAAATATAGTATCACAAAAAATATTTATCTAAAAAATGCTTATAAATTAATAAATTATCCAAGCCCGACTGAGTTGAATGACTTGGTGAGATAAAGTGATTTATCACAATATATATCCCAATATAAAACGGCTGTGTGTTCCAAAGATACAGAAATGTTGATTTTATCTCCAAGTTTTACAGAATTCAGAGTTCTAATTGAAATAAAATTTGATAAAGAAGGGCATATCGTTTGTATGACAATAGAACATTGGAGATATGATGTGAATGATTTGGGGTATTATATAATTGGTCATTTAAAATAAACCTAGAAGACATGAAAGAATTAAATCCGTCTCATAAGGAAGAATATTATCCACTTGGTGCCGATAATGACATTTGTGGAAGCCGATTAGCAAGCAACAAATAAAAGAAGTTAATAAGGCTAAAAGCAACAATGGTTTTGCCATAGTTTGCATCATGAAAACACAAAGAACAGGATTGTGGAGAGTAAGGCCTATGTCACATTTGCTCTACGGCGAGGATACGGCAGCCGTACGCCCTCTGAATTGACAGAAACGTGCGGCGGCCGCAGAGTTTCTGCGGTGGCCTCAGGGTGGCCCTACGCCGTTTGGCTATCCTTTACAGGCCGTAGGGGTCGCCGTGGAATTATAACGCGGAGTTATAACTTTTTTCATTTCTACGTTCGCCGTAGCAATTCGACAAGCCGAAAAAAAAAAACTGGTAAAAATAAATAAATAAATAAATAATTAACCCATTCGTTACCGTCCGTCTGGCCGCACGTTCACCTGAGGGCCCCCCTGTGGTCACCTTGCGGGCACCTTGAGGCTACCTTGCGTCTGCCTTGAAAATTATATGGCCGCCGCAGGGCCCCCTTAAGGGGCGACATCAAATCAAAGACCGTACGGCAACCCCACGTTTTCGGTCTCCACAATTTCTAAATACGCCGTGTGGATCCCCGAAAAATAAAAACATATGTGACTGCTACATTGTGTGACCGTGGAAATACTGCGGCCGCCGTATAATTGCAAGTGGCTGTAGATTTTGGAGACCCCATGGCCGCCGTGGCAAATGTGACTTAGGACTAAGCAAGGGAATACAATCTGATTTAACAATAGGAAGCTGAAGGGGAAGTATTCACTGTCATCATATTGATCTGTCATATATTTCTGATACATAAATGACAGCAAGAAAGCTTCAAGAAAATTATAATTTCTGTGTCGAAGCATACCTTCAAGAAAAGGGTATTCGGTATTTTAATAAATATATTCTACACGAAAAGAATGGGGTGTTTTCAATAAAAGATTGGCTTTACACTGATGTTGCTAAACCAACAACTTTGGATTTAACTAAAATGGTAAATAACGAAAGGGTTTAAAGTTGAGAAAATACAAGGCTCTTTTAGAAATCGAGAATAAATTTTATTGGTTTCCTGTTGTAAAAAAAAATATTTTGAATGCAGGAATATCAAGAAATTCAGATGAATATGTATATGATATTCTATGGGGTGAAATTGGTTCAAAGGTAGGAAGGGATGAGGAAGAAGTTTCAAAAAATAAGACAAGAGAGAAGGAGGAGAGGGAGAAGAGAGAGGAGGAGACAAGGGAGGAGAGAGAAAGAGGCAAGGGAGAGGAGAGATTGAGACAAGAGAGAAAAGAGAGAGGGAGGCAAGGGAGAAAACAGAGGGAGGCAAGGAATAGGGAGGAAAGAGAGAATGAACAATTATATTAAAACATGGAAACCAGTGAGATTAAAAAAAGATTGGCGGTATTACAAAAAATAAATCGATCTCAATGCACTGAGGAGGAAAATACAGAATTAACAAGTCCAGCAAAAAATATATGGGTCAAGAGTATTAATGGCGATTTCAGGGAGAAGATTTTAACGAGAAAGTGGAGATAAAGAGGAGGAAGAAGGAAAATATTATATTATTGACAATGTTGGTGTAATAGACATTGGATAATGTTTTACATTTTTTTTCTTCAATAAATGGAGGAGAGAGTGAAGACATTTCTACGGATTCTGTATATTTTTTAAATTAATATTCAAATGTACATGTTGGAAACTAAAATGGTTTTCGCACTCTGTAGAAATTTTTCTCATAAATAAATGAGTTATTGTCTCAAATGTATAATGAAAACCAAGAGCAAAAATAGCTCGTATGTTAAAAGTAAATATAATAGTGTTACACAAAATGGACATGTTCAGTGTGTGGCTCTAAAAAGAGTAAATTCATCTCCAAACAAAAGCGTGGGGGAGTTTTTATCCAAAAGTTTTTATCAGGAATTTTATCCAAAAGTTTTTATCAGGAATTAAATTTACAATAACTGGAATACAAGGGGAATTCCTTCTTCCAGAGTATTCTTTCTGTGGTCCAGGAACAAACTTGGATAAAAGATTAGATGAGGCTAACTATCCTAAACCTTGCTCTAAACCTAAAAACAGAGTTGATGAAGTGTGTATGAAGCATGATATTGATGATGAAAATGGTACGACATTGGAAGAAAAACACAAAGCGGATCGAGAAATGTTGTGTAATTTGTCATTGATACAAAATCAAACCTTCAGAGAAAAAGTTGATAGGCTCATCGTGAAGAAGATGATCTGTGCTAAATTGAGACTTGGGGTTGGAGATTCTAAAAACTTATCGGCTCTAATGATGTCATTATGATTGAAGAGCAATTAGCTGATAAATTACATAAACCAAGAGTCACAAAGTTTAATTGAAGGATTTATAATTTTTTCGGGCTTCGGCCACTCCAGCCTTAAACGGAAAGGAAATGAAAGCATTCAGTTCAGAGCCACAAGTTGACTCTGAGAGTTGAGGTAGTTGGTAACTCAGGAGAGAAGTAGTGACGTTGGCCCTGGATGCCACAGCGGGAGAGTTTGGATGGCAAGGCAGAATAACAGACAATCAAAATATTGCCTTGTTCTACAGCCACTCCACCCTACTCTAGCCGAAAAGCCTTAATTCCCTCCTCAATTCCAATTGCAATCCTCGCCTCCCCTTTCTGTTTCGCCAATCCTAAAATCCCAATCAAATGCTTACTCAGAACATAAAATTAATACCTCTGTCTGGATGTTACTAAAAAGGGTAAACATTTAACATCTAACTGTACTAATGCACCCAAGGCATTTTCTTTTGTTTACATGTACGCCAAAGTGGGTTTCTCATTCATCAGCTGATATTGTGTTGCTCCATCTGGATTGCTTGTGCCATTTTGTAATTTAATAACTTCTTCATTCATCGAATTTATTCTTGGTTATTTATGACTGGAATGATTAGTACTGTACAGAACTGCTGGAAGAATATACAGATTTGAGACTTTGCAAAGTCCCATCATTAAAACTGTAAAATTATTTTGTGACTAAAAAAACCAGCCAAAAAATGTTGAAGGGTGATTTTAAGAAGACATCATTTAAAAGAGAAGCATTCTCTCTTTTCTGGTGTACCACAGACTTCACAGAGCATTAGTGCCACAGAAGCAGCTCCATGAGCAAGGTTTATCCTGGGTGGTTTGCCATTGCCTTCCAAAAGTAGTTGAGGCAGGAATTTGTAATTTGTTCATGTTGCTGACAATAGCTTGCCCATTCGTAATGAAGGACTTTAACATCCACCAACTAATGCCAGTCCCGAATAATGTGCATCCAAGTCACGGTACACACATTGATGAATCACCTTGCCTGTGAGATACCAGCATGACAGTTGGACACAAGATAATGACAGCTGGGTCACAATTCAAAACCAGGCTGGATGGCTCAGAGGTGAGGATGCATACCAACAAGCCATACTGTTAGCCATAAGAGGAAGCAATAAAACACAAGTAATCAGCTTGCCTCTAAGTATTCGGAAAAGAAAAACACATTTTATTTATTTGATTTACATCAAGTATTTGGACAATCGGGTTCAGAATTAGACTTACAAATTTGTAGATAAGAAAAAACTTGGATGTATGGAAGATAGCAGAGAGGGGGTTATCAGGTTAGGTCAGGTATGGGAGCATGCAACAGAGCAGTGCGTCGCTGCATCCACTTTCCGCCGGTACTCCAGGGGCCTCCATCTGGCCATCCCCCAGGCAGATGCCTGCCCCATCCCCTCTTCTTGATAGGGAAAGAAAGGGGATTATAGGTTCAGGAAAGTCTAATCAATTTCTTGTCTTCTGTATATTAAAAGTAAGTGTCACAATCATGAAAGCTGTGTTTATAATGTGTGTTAATGAAGGCCAATTCAACTTAAATATTGCAACACTTTAATAACACGTTTAATCGATGCCTCTTATCTTCTTGTCAACAGCATAATGCCTGTGTATTGTGCTGAAATTGCTTGCAAATAATGTCAGCAATTTAATATTTTTCTTAAATAATTATGAAGAACAAAGTGTATTTATAGCAGACACTTTGGTGGTGAATGCAATGTTACTTAACGTGAGCCAGTAATATGATGAGAAAAGAAAGCGTGCATTTCTCTTGTTTCATTTCAATTTTGGAAATGGGTTTGCATTACCTTTTTCGGCCTTCAAAGCTGTTCTTTTTGAGTTTGTTGTATTTAACTTGTGTACAAATAGTCCTTGTGAGCACAAGCAATTGTTTTATTTTAGAGGAGAAAGAACAGAATGGTTTGATAAAAACAGGTGACATCATACTCGGTGGACTATTTCCTGTACACTTTGGAATCAGCAAAAAAGAGGAGTCGTTTGAAACAACACCAGAGTTACCTGGCTGCACAGAGTAAGTAATTATTATTTTCAGGATTGTTGTTGCAAAATATATTTTTGAGAATCACTTCATCATGACAATCGATATTGCTAATGTGTTTCGTGTTGTTTACATTATAAGGTTAATATCAAGACCAAAAGTAACTGGAGAGTACAGAGAACACATGACCCCGTGCTGTCTTGAGAAACAAGGACATGGGTGGGGTCTTCGCATGGAAAATTTGATTGGTCTTTTTGAAGTAAAATGTAATTCAGTAATAACTTGTTTCCGTTTTACGCTCCTTATACATTATGACTCGACCTCCCCAATTAGTTCACTGGCTTCAGACATAGCCAACGTGTTCCACCCCGGTGTTGCACAAGAAACGGTCTGGACATGCTCCAGTCCATGATGTTTCCCTGACCGTCTAAGAGCTTTAATTGTATTTCACTTTTAAAGGTTAAAACAAAATCACTCGGTTTTATATTAAATTAATGTAATGTGAGCAAATCTGTATTTCAGGAGATCCAAATCACTACATTTCACTTAAATTTACATTCCACTCCAGCAGCTCCACTCCAGGTAATCCATTTAATCTGATGTGTTGGCACACAGCAGATATTTGGGCATACAGTGCAGTGCAGTACATCCTGCATAAACCCTGAAAAAGTATGTGCCTTCAGATCGTTTTTTATTTTAACAAATAAATACTTAGGTAAATGTAACAGAAATGAGGAATGTGTTAAAGCAAGTAATGAAATTGATGTAAAGGTTTTCTGAACACATTTAGTCTTTGTGCTTACAGTTTGCTCAACGAGTTGATATAAATTTTATTGCTATTTCATTTATGTCTGAAAGTTTGAAATGCCGCAGCCCAAGAAAATGAAATGAAGCATTTCCCCCCAAATGAAATTGGGCATTTGGAAACGTCAAAGAGCTCTGGAATAGGCACAACATATTTAATGCAATCAAGAACATCAAAGTGTCTTGGAAGGAAGTTAAGTCTGCAAACCTCTGTGGTGTATGGAGGAAACTCTGGCCTGATTGTGTTCAAGGAAGGATTGAATAGGAGATGATTCAAAATGTTATTGAAAACATTGTTGAAATGGACAGGCAGCTGAGATTCGAGGAACTTGAGAAGGAGGATGTTGATTTTTACTGTCCAGTACTGTACTGTATGTATATTTATTAATCATTACAACTGCTTTTTATTCATAAATAAGCACAACGATATCTTTAGAACTCATATTTCGGGAAAAATGCTGGTTTTTGACATGCTTCAGGAAGGTATCTCTGATATATAACATTATTCTGATCGGAAAACCTTTTTCGCAACAAGCTGATTCACAATACACTCGGTTTTTCATGAACACATCCCGAACGTATGGTGAGGTATTACTGTATATTGCCAAGTGCAGCAAACGGAAGTGTTTTGAAAATGCCAAAAGGTGATTTGTGGTCTTCAGTGTTCAAGTTTTTAATTCAATCAAAACAAATAAATATGACACAAAATATCATAGCCACTGCTGTGTTAATAATTTTGCTGTGTGGAGTTAAAAGGCTAGCCAACACTCTGTGCAAGTAAAATGGCTGAAAGTCTACCAGTCGACCATCTTTGTTCAGATCGCAAAAAAAAAAAAAAAATCCACGTGTATGCCTTGTGCCAAGTTTGAACAACATTAAAAAAATGCATGTCCGAGAAATGGTTGAGGACGTGTTCAACATCAGGTTTTGTACAAATAAAATGGCTGCCAGTCAGTCATCTTGGATCTGATCTCGCCAAAAAAACATGAGAGACTTATTTCATCTATCATTCATTATCCATGTGCCAAGTTTTAACAACATTGGTAAATGCAGGTCCGAGAAATGGATGAGGACGGGTTCAACACCGGGTTTTATATTTTACAACTAAAATGGCCACAAGTCGACCAGTCACTGACTGGTAGTCAGCTATCTTTGACCAGATTGCAAAATAAAGTTAGGTGCAAGTGTATGCCATTGTGTACTGTGCTTGTGCCAAGTTTGAATAATATCGGACCATGCATTTCTGAGAAATGGTTGGGGACACATTTAAGTCACAAAATAAAAGCAAATCGGCTATCTTGGATCTGATCTCCAAGAAAATGACGTCATATGTAAGGCATCATTCATTATCTGTATGCCAAGTTTGAACAACATCAGTAAATGCATGTCTGAGAAATGGTTGGGGACACATTTAAGTCACAAAATAAAAGCAAATCGGCTATCTTGGATCTGATCTCCAAGAAAAATGACGTGCATATGTAAGGCATCATTCATTATCTGTATGCCAAGTTTGAACAAAATCAGTAAATGCATGTCTGAGAAATGGTTGCGGACGTGTTCAATATTGGGTTTTTTACAACAAAAAAAATGCCGCAAGTCAGAAATCTTTGATCACATCCCAAAACAAAATGATGTGCATCTATACATGCGCGTGCGTACACACACACACACACACACACACACACACACACACTGGCCGTGCACTGGCAGGTTTTTTTTTACACTAAAATGGCCGCCAGTTGGCCATCTTTGATCGCATTGCTAAACAAAGTGGGATTCGTAAGTACGCCATAACCGACTGTGCTTTTGACCAGAATGAACAAAATCGGACCATGCATGTTGGAGAAATGGTTGGGGACACTTTTACGTAACAAAATGGCCACAAGTTTGCCATGTTGGATCTAATCTCGAAAAGAAATGGCGTACTTATGTAAGGTATCATTCCTTATCTGTTTGCCAAGTTTGAACAACATGGGTAAATGCATGTCCGAGAAATGGTTCAGGACGTGTTCAACACCGGGTTTTTTATAACTAAAATGGCCACCAGTTGGCCGTGTTTGATCGCCTCGCTAAACAAAATGATGTGCATATGTATAATCATCATTTTTTGCCTTTGTGCCAAGTACAAACAAAATCAGTCCATATGCATGCAAGTACGCAGGAACACAAAAATTGTGACCAAATCCATAAGACCCCATTTCGGACTAAATCTAATGGGGACTAATAATTAATTGCTGCCAAACCATGTGACCTATGACCTCAAAGGTGGAGAACTTTTTGTTTCTCACGGATAGTCGATCATACCTGTAATGTTTTGCCTCGACCTGTTCAGCCATTTCAGAGAACATATTTGAAGGCTTTTATGTTGTTTTTTTTAAGGCTGCTGAATCACGTGATCTTTGGCATCATCAATTTCCCCCCCCCCTCTATAATTTATCCCCAGATGACGCTCAAAATTTTCATACTGATCGGATAAAACGTTCGACATATGCAATTATCACTTCATAACGAAGCCATCAATGACAGGATAAAAAAAAAAATTCTTGCATTTCCCATGGGGAGAACTTGACATTTGCCAAGCATCAATTTCTATGCTCCGGGTGATGAAGTCTTTCATGGTGGCATTATGTTTTCGGGTTGTCCGTCCGTCCTTCCATCCATCCGTATTGTTTTTTTTTCTTTTTTTCATCAATGCATATTTTCTGTATGCTCTGCAACCGCTTATCTGATTGACACAAAATTTTCACCAGATATGCCGACGATGCATGCAGGACTATTTAATGGTAATTATGCTGTCATAGGTCACGTGGGGTGGCAGCCTTGTTTTAAAAATGGAAAACCTTTCGACCTCTACATCTCCTAAACCGCACCGTCATGAAAATTGAAACATGGCACCTGGCAACGAATCTGCTTGGGGAATAAGGATGACTTGACTATGACATCATCGGTGAAGTGCTATCCCAGTGAAAATTCTACAAGTAGAACGGTGCATTTGATCAGTATGAAAAATTTTGAGTTTCACCTCGGGATAGATGGGTCGACAGAAAAAAACTTATATTAGGTCAACGATCATGTGGTTTGGCAGCCATATTGTTTTTTTTTTAATGAAAAAAAGAATCTTCCCCAGAACGGCTTCAAAGATCAAAGTGAAACTGCACATAAATGATCAACTAACCATGTTGAATAAAGTTTGATAACTGGGACATCAAAGGTCACATGGTCGGGCAGCCATCCTAGATTTACCGAAACCCTTCAAAAATCTTCTTCTCCAGAGTGCCTGAACAGATTGAGGGGAAACTTCATACACCTATTCAGCATGCCTTGTTGACACGAGGGTGATAAGAATAATTAATGTCACGTGGTTTGTTGGCCATATTGGATTGAAGAAAAATATTAAATTATGTTTTCTCTGGAACCGCTTATCTGATTGAAGCAAAATTTACGAAATACCATCTAACACTAATGCTGCATGCAGTGTGGAAATGATGACGTCATCGTTCTTGTGGTGTGGCAGCCATATTGGATAGAAAAACGAAACTTATCCGACCAAAACTGAACTTCACACATGTGATCCTCTACCAAATCGTGGGCAGAGTCCAAATTTTCAATGCCATAGGTCACATGGTTTGGCAGCCATGTTAATTTGAAAACTGAAAATTTAGAAACCTTTTTCTTCAAAACCACTTAACGGATCGATGTGAATCAAATTGCATTAATATAGAGCAAAGGCAGTGGATCACAAGTTCAAATTTTTGCATCAATCGCTATCGTGGTTTCTGAAATATAATGTTTTTATATTTTCCTTGAAACCAATGTGGCTGCCACACCACATGATTGATGACATCATTTTTAACTGCAAAGTCTTGTATTGAAAAGTTAAACAGTTTCAGAGAAATTATGGTTTAATTATTTTCTTAAAACCAACGTGGCTGCCATATGTGACTGATAAGGTCATTGTTGAATAAAATATTTGCAGTATCAGTATGGGATCATCACTACAAAGTCACACATCGAAGGGCTAAGCGGTTTCAGAGAAAGAATTATTTTTAACATGATCGACTCAGCATGGGAAATAGTGGTTGAAATTTTCAACATCATCGGTCACATGGTCTCGCAGCATCGTTTGACAAAAAACCTTAACCAATCAACGCAAAACTCAAAAGACATGATCGACCACCAATTCTGAATTTGATTTGATAAAGAGGACGTCATCGGTTAGGTGTCCAATCAAAGCGGGGTTGTATCGAAGTGGGGCAGCATGGTGTTTTTTTTCACCATAGAAATTTCACCAATTTTTCACCAGAGGTGGGACTACTCATGTGGAATGTTTCTGTGATACCTATGACGCCATAGGTCATGTGGTGTGGCAGCCATGTTGGAAAAAAGGAAAAACTTTGGAACTCTGTATCTCCAAAACCGCTACATGGAAAAAATTGAAACTTGGCACTTGTGAAGTACCCCCACGGGAAATAAGTGTGATTTTTTTAATGTCATACGTGGCTTCGATATGATGTCATAATTGCATGTCAAATGCTTCATCTGATCAGCACAAAATTTTTTGAGGGTCAACAGCTAAATTGTAATTGGGAAAAGAGTGATGATGTAATAGGTAACATGGTTAGGCAGCCATATTGGTTTTAACATAAAACCTTCAAAAATCTTCTTCTCTGTAACAGCTGAAAAGATTGAGGCAAAACTTCCAAGGTATGATCACCTATCCAAGAGGAACAAAAAGTTCTCTACCAATGACATCATATGTCACATGCCTTGGCAGATATTACTTTTTGAACAATAAACATTTTAAAATCTTCTTCAGAACAGCTTGAGAGATCAGAACAGCTTCAGAACTTCACTTACATGTTCCCCAAGCCTTGTGGATAACCAGGGTGTTCACGAATAATTAATAGGTCACATTGTCTGGCAGCCATATTGGTTTGAATTAAATTATTTTAAAAAAATCTATCTTTTGAACTGCTACATCATTCAATGTGAAACGTCAGAATTATAATCTAGTAGACATGTGGCATATATGTTTTAAATTTCAACCTGATCAGATGCATGGTCTGGCAGCCATAATTATTTAATATTTTAAATCGGGGTTCAGGGATTTAAATCAAACTTGGTGCAAGTATTACAATGATGTAAAAATGTGGGCGGAGGCATACTGACGACGTCGATAATTGTCTTTCTAGTTTCCATTGAGTGGTTTCGGAAATGCAGAGGTCCAACATTTTAATTTTTGCAACATGGCTGCCACACCACGTGACTTATGATGTCATAATTATTATTAAAAACATTCTAAACAAGTAATCACACCAATGGTGAAAACTTTTTGTCAATAAGATAAGGGGTTGCAGAGAAAACAGAGAAAGTTAGCACAAACGGACGTACATACAGACGGACAACCTGAAAACATTATGCCTTTGGCGACCATCAGCGGAGGCATAAATATTGTGAAATGGGATACTGGAATGCAACTTGCTGCATGTGAAAGAACATTTCACAGTTTTATTGAGGTTTTTTCCCCCCATTTCCAAGTATCTCCTGTGACACGTGATGTCACATTTACTACAAATGGCTCCCTACAAGAAGTGCAGTGTGTTGCTTGGTTTATATAGAGAATAATTCAGCAACACGTGTTCAACAAGAAAAAGAGCCATCATAGAATGCAGACCCTGAACCAGGACTTCTTTTGTGAAGTGTTTGTGTATTTTTGTGTGTGTATTTTGTGTGGTGTTTGTATACTGGTGTATTATATAATTAATAGCAGCATAACTAGAACTGTCACTTCAGATCTGCTGACAGTGATGACCGGCTACCAAGACGTCCCGCTTTGATGCAAACCCGCTTTGACCCTGACCCTGACCCATGAAGTTTTTTATTATTATTATGCAATTCAATTCACAATTGGATTAAAATAAATTCAATTCATATAGAATGGAAGACCAAATAGGTACAGTCCTGCATTGGAGTAATCAGAAGGAACCCAAACAGGCAAAAAGCAAAGATGAAGTCATCAGGAGGAACCTGGATAGGATTCACATTTCAGCTGCAACTCTTCTACTCCCAAGCCCATGTAGGCACAGCTCATTGAGCCTAATTCAAAAAAAAAATACCTCAATCAAATTATTAAATAAATCTGGCTGTCAGACCATGCCTTTCATCATGTTGAAATATAAAACATGTATTCGCATCACGAATAGATCATAATTGTGAAGTTTCATGTCAACTTATTAAGCAGTTCCATTGAAAACATTATTTAATATTTTTCTTCAATTCAGTATGTCTGCCAAATCATGTAACCTATCAATTATTCCGAAACAAACTTGTACTGTACACTCAAGGCTTGGGGAACTTTTGTGTAAAGTTTCCACTCGATCTGTTAAGCCGTTCTGGAGAAGATTATATTTATCGGTGTTAGGGTAAATCCGAAATGTCTGCCTAGCGATGTGATCTATGACCTCATATGTGTGAACCTTTTGTTCCTCATGGAAAGGCGGTACTGACATGTAAAGTTTCGCCTCAATTTGTTTCGCTACTTCAGAAAAGAGAATTTTTAAATCTTTTTTTTTTAACAATATGGCTGCTGAATCACGTGATCGACGGTCATCAATTTTTAGCCACATCGCGTTGCGAACGCTGGCTCTAAGAGAGCTCCACGTTTGTTCTCTTGTTGTTGTTCTTCTTGTTCTCTTCTTCTTCTTCTGGTGAAGACAAAACCTTTAGGACGTGGCTCTTGGACACATTTGTCCTTGTTTTTTCTGTGGACCATTTTATCCCAAGATGATGCAAAAAAATTTCATACTGATCAGATGTAGCGTTCTACACATGCATTTATGACATCATAAAGAAGGTACCGAAGTAGTATCAAAAGGAGGCTTTGACGCAGTCATGTGTCCCATTATTCAAAGTCGCAATATTCGCTCGCTTATGCTCACTCATATTTCTACATTTCAAACTGGAACACATCACTGCGTCAAACACCTCCCTTTTGATACTACTATCCCTGCAGGCAGGGCCAGATTAAGGTCTTCATAGGCCAAGGCCTGTGAGATTTCGTAGGCCAAATTCAAGAGTGACCAAAACGACGATTTTGAAATGAAATTTAATCGGAAAGACCGGTAAATGGCGATTTGTCCGACTTTCAAATACTAGTACATGCCCATAGGTGCAAAAAAAAGAAAATTCAAACCGCTGCCAGAAACAACCACACAGGCCGTTCCTTCGCTCTCCCCGTCCCGTGCGTGTGTGCCCGTACGTGCAAACCCCCCCCCCCCAAGCAAAAAAACTTTCAAACAACCACACAGGCCGTTCCTTCGCTCTCTTAAACGACGACTGGATGGGGGCATTGTGTTTATCTATAAATGCGCATAAGAAATCGAGAAATTATTAGAATACAGTAAGTCATCACTATCCGGAAGTCCGTACGTTGTAACCCGTAATGGGTAATGCGGCTGAGAATCTCTTCCCCATCGGCTACGCCTACGCAGCAATGTGTTCTGTCATTGCTTGGTAAATAAATGGCCATAACTTGGGAATCACTTGTCCGATTAATATCAAACTTTGAAAAGGCACATACTCAGGTCCCCAGCAATATACCTGGCAAGTTTCAATTAGATTGGACCAGTGGTTGTCGAGAAACAGCGGTCACACACACACAACACACAGACACGCACACATATTGCTGGAATTATAGATAGATACAAGTGCCTGTAAAATCCAATTCGGCTTCGAAATTGAAAACGAACGATACAGAAAACAAATTCGGTAGAATGGTTTGTATATTCAATTTCCACCCTGCTGAAACACCTTCTTTCGTGACTTTTGGTTGGCAAACGACACGATCACGTAGGAGAAATCGATTTGCTTCATCAGCTCGGATTCAACACAGAGCAGAGCGAGCGTGAACATGCGCACCTGCCCCACGGTCGACCGAAGACAATTTTTCACGCGCTTTAGTGTGCTGAAGGAGGGTTCAATTAGACTGAAAAAACGTCGTCGGAAATTTTCGTAGGCCCGGCCCCACGGGCCTAGTGGTTAATCCGGCACTGCCTGCAGGGCTGGGATTCCCCCCCCCCCCTTTCACGTGATCATTTCCTTAATCAAATTGAGTAGTCATATAGGGATCATAACAATATTTGTGTATTATTTCTGGAATAACTTAATTTATTCATCAATTAAAAATAATGCAATGGTAGCCTATTCAAACCCCCAACTCCATTTTTTCTTAATACTTACACTTTAAACACAGAGGTTGATGTATTTATTCCATCACTCACTCATTACATATCATCAAATGCTGTTAGAGCTTTCTTACGAACAGTCGCTGAGAATATTTTGTGATTATAATTTGAAATAAGATTCATCTCTCTGGAAACATCCTTTCTCGTCCACATATATTCAAGGTAATGTTGAAAGTTCATGGTCTCTTTTAATACACTCTTCTTTTCACCTACTTCATCTTTAAATTTACGAATAACCTTTCTATTCTTATTCATAAAGAGTGCGTTATTAGAAACATAATTACTTGTATCATAAATATCTTCATCTTCTTTCCTATCCTTACAAACATCATCTGTATTTATCTCAAGGATGAAGCTATCCATATCCAAATATAGCAACACCTTTACATTATTATAAAAGTAATCATACATTAAATACTTTGAAAGATCTAAAACAGATGTTCCTGTATAAATCGTTTTATCCATCTTCATACTCTCATTATTCAAATAAACAGCACAAAAATTGTGTGCAAAAATTTCTACTCTTTTAAAGCTTGGTTTATTTATCAACTTCTCCACCTGCTCCCAAGTTGAAGCAAGTCTTACATTTTGTCTATTCCTTGTATTTTCCATTATTTTACCAAATACAGAATTATTCATCAACTTGTGAAAGTCCTTCTCAAAATCATTAAGACCTTTTGTTGTCATCCTCAAATTATAATCACTATATTTTCCCATCCAATGACTTTGATGAAACTTTAGTGTGTTATGTCCCTTTTTAACTTGTAGTCCTGCTTCATTAAATTGCTTTAGAATTCTTTGATATAAAAGACACTTCTCTTTATCAAACAATCTTGTTGGTAATTGAGATGTAGGAATATATTTTACCTCATTTGAACAACTAAAGAAATGTTGATAACGACCGAATAGCTCTTGATTGGGGATATCTTTTTCAGCTCCATAATGAAGGTCTTTATGTTTGTTATGAAGGTTTCTAGGACAGTTTAAATCTACTTCAAAAATTACCATAATTACGTTTATCTCAATCTTTTTGTCTTCTGGAGATTATATCATCCAATATATATTTGGACTCGTATTCTTTCACCCATATAAAATTAACATAGGCTTGAGATTCAGACATTGCCCAGCCATACAAGATATTAGCATCAAAGTACATCAAGTAAGATGTGGCTTATCAGGTGAGAAGTCTGGAAGATATTTATTATTTGCCTGAGCATATCTCTTTGAACAAACTTGTAAAATTCCTCCTCTTTTAGCCTTCTCAATCATCAAAAGCATATCTACATCACTTTGAGATCAAGGGGTTGTTTTGTCATTTTTAACATAGCACTCCAGGCTAGTCCAGGAGATGTATAAAAATGGACAGGATCAAGTCCATAGGAACTTGATTATAACAAACTTCTCTAAATTTCTCAAACACATCAGCGAGTAATAAAACATCAGTTATAAAATATAGGTCATGATAGTCACCCATATTCTTCATGTCAAACTCTTTCCAAACTTGTTTTGCTCTTTCATATTCTTCACCAGTAATATGACATCTTCCTAACTTGTTATAAAAATGCTTGTGAGGACGAAGTATTGTTTCTTTAAATCTTTCAAAGGAATCCACATAATCACATGGGAAAATGCCCTTTTTAGTAATAAGAGAAATGTCTTCACGCAAGTCTGCTTCAGTCCTAAATTGACGCGAATGTATAGAAAAAGAGGAGATATTTGAAACCAAGGAACTTCGAGGGCTTGTCATAAATTTATGAGTCAAGAAATCTAATATTTGTATTTCCACGATATCATGAGTGTAAATCTGTTTTGTAAATGAGATGTAATTTTGATCTGCATGAGGAATTGCTGTTATGTTTCCATGATTCTTCTATAATTAAGATTACAATTATGATGAGCTCCTCCTATATTTCCCCAAATATGGCAATGATCTCTCACCCTTTTATCAGTTTTTACCAAAGCCTCTGAGCATATATGACAAATCCTTGCATCTTCAAATTCTTTCTCTTCATTTGGAGATGTCAATGGCTTTATTTGTTGTTGACATAATTTCAGTTAGCTTAATACAATCATCCTCAATCCTTTTAACAAATTCATCAGCAGCATCAGATCCTCTATACTACTCCAAATTATCATATTTACTTCCTCGAGATGATGTAATGTAATAACAAAACCCACAAGGGATATTCTTTTGATATTGTTTAATATCATCAGTCTTTTCCAAGTTGCTCTCAAAATCTGCATATATTACAAATCGGTGTTTCATACATTTATTACATTCATTCAATACAACTTTCTCTCATGGTTCTGGCATCTCAACAACTGCTGCTTTATGATTAGAACAATACTTTAAATGTTTATCAAGTCTTTGTTGAGATCAAAAGACATTTAGACATCTCTTGCAAGGATATGATTTATGCTTTGAGATATAAAATTGACTAATTACCAATCTAGAAAAGTTTTTGATAAAAGCACAATGAGCGGTTTCTTTATGAGTGAAATAAAGGATATCTACATGCCGGTCATTTGACCAATTATCATTGGATATAGTATTACGAACACTTAGAATTTGGACTTTTTTATCAATTAAACCATAAACATTTATTGATGGGTTTGTTTGTTATGTCTTTAAACAGACTTTGTTATATCTTTTAAGCTCATGGGTTCTCCCCTAGTGATGCCTCGATCCCCACTTTCTAATTTATTCTCATATTTCTAATACTTTGAAACTCTTTCACAGTCCCTTTCAGGTGGATAAAAATGTGCGAAGATACTCCAGAGAAAGCATTTATTATCAGTTTTTAATATTAATTATTACTTTGTATTCAATATATCCTCAGGTAAATCAACACAAGAAGAAGCCTTTAGCAGAGTGGATTTAAGAATATTAAGATCAATATAAGAAACATTCCCAATGTTGAACCCACTACCTTGTTGTTGTTCTTCTAATTCAAATCTAATAAGCTCTTCAAAGTTTGGAGATTTAAGGATGCTATCACTTGATGTAATAAGGTGTGATGGATTTGTTCTCATATATTTTTCTTCAATAACATTGTCTTCTCTTGAGAAAGTAAATGAGGCTCCAAGATGTATTTTGAATGATTTATGTTTTTTCAACATTCTACTAACAACCTTTATAATTGAATCCTTTGAGATATGAATTGCTTCCCAACTGGATCTTACACTAATCTTAAATCTTATAAGTTTTACCTCTTTCCGATCTTTAAAACATCTTTGAAGAGTTGTTTCAAATGGTTTTGTCTCAATGACATCTCCCTCTAATCCAATTTTCTTCTCATTTCTCTTCAAGTTTCTCTCAATGTTGTTTACATGTTTTTGTGATTGAAGGTGTTTTTATAACTCTCTTTTAAGACATCCCGGGAACAGACAACACAATGTTTTGTTTCTCATTCAAATGGAGATATTTGTCTCAAAAGATTGAATGTGTGTTTGTTGGTTTGAAGGTGTTTTTTATAGCAATTATATTCATGATTACAAACGTCGCAGTATGTTGTATTCACCATATTTATATCGAAAAACTTTGCTTAAAACATAATTTTCTTGATGAAAATTCTGTTGAATTTATGGGTGAATCTGTAATTAAAACCATTTTACCCACCAACTTTTTTCACTTAATATATACAATGTATCAAGACATAAAAGACAAGTTTCACTCAATCTCTACATTTATAAAAGTCACTGATAAATATGTTAAGGATGTAAAATTGAACAAAGATAATTATCACAACTATTGGATAAAAACAATTATGGTTAATAACATGAGTTCTTCAATTTCCTTCAGTGGAAGGGATTTTCATATATCTGGAACTTCGAAAAGGTGCCGATAATGTTGTCCGGGCCATTTTCGAATTTATGTATGGAATGAGCTAAGATCCCGTAATTTTTTCAGCCTTTTTTTGTTTTGTTCCACTGCAAACTAAAGAAATACACAGATGGATACCAAAATATATTTTTAATTTCCACAATTTTCTGGAAGAAATGGTGCATTATTTGAAAAAAGTGCAACGGTGTCAATACTTTTGGCCACGACTGAAAGGATGTATATTAATTTGTTCTTTAAAACATAAACATTTGGTTTTACAGTAGAGAGATAATAGAGATTAATGTGGTTTTGATGTAATTACAGTTGTTGCTTATTTAAATTTAAAAATAAATTAAAATCATAAGTGATTGTATTCCTTCATTGGAAGTTCTGATTTCATAAGTTGAATGTACTTTTTAGTTTTTACCCTAGGGGCTTTCGTTGGGCAATGGGAATGGTTTTTGCTGTGAATGAGATCAATGAAAATAGTTCCTTGCTGCCCATGACAACAATTGGCTATAACATACATGATACTTGCTTTAATATGCCAACAACAGTGAAGCATTCTTTACAATACATGGAACAAGACCAAGAGGAGAATATGATTTGCGTTCATAATGCTGTCGTCGGTACATATGGATCAACACTTGCCCTGATGATGGCTCGTCTTTTTGGAATTTATTACATCCCTCAAGTAAGATTACTACGAACGGCAAAAAACCCTTTCCATTCTCAGTCTTGGATAACGGAGAAGTAGTGTGGTTAAACATAATATCAATACTTTTGTGTTTGCAGGTGAGGCATTTAAAATGTTCTTGAAATGAGACATTCACAGTAGTCCAAGAAATGCCAATGTATTGTAATATACAATTAGATGTAATCATTTCAAAATTTCATCTGTCATAAACTTTTGGAAATGCAGTGTAGTAAATTTTATCGATACATATTGTCTTTTGTCTGCATTTTACTACACAGAGACTGGTGGATAGTTAAATATAATATGTAAGAAATTTAATAAAATCTCTTCATCTCATTCTTCTCTGAGCCTCAATTTTACATGCAGAATTATTGGCATTTCTTGAATTGCTTTATCCTGCTTGGAGAACTATTTAATGACCATTGTTCAAATATCCCTTCATAATCTTTTACCCCATCATTAATATGATAGGCAGATAAAGTATAAAACAAAATGAGAATGTTTTGGTGTTATGAGAGTGTCACAATAGGCTGATTGAGATTGTATTTGTGATCTATTTCAGGTGAGCTACGCCTCATCCTGCAAATGCTTGAGTGACAAATTACAGTTTCCGTCCTTCCTGCGCACCCTCGCAAGTGATCAACACCAAGCTACAGCACTGGCACATCTCGTGCAACATTTCTCTTGGCTCTATGTTGGTACGATTGCGGTTAATGACGATTATGGACGCCCTGCTGTTGCTCAGTTTGTGGAGGAAGTAGAGCAAAATGGTGTTTGCATTGCATTTCGTGAAATTCTCCCACAGATTAAAGATGCACAAGCAATTTCTCTTCTTGGTAGGATTATTTAGAACATGGATATTTTCCTCATATGATAAAGTCAACCTTTCCTGTCCAGTGCGTTGTTCCAAAGTGAGGGAAAAATGCGATATTCCAAAGTCAGAGATGGATCCACAATTTTGATTGAAAGGCAGGGGTTCAAATTTTCTACAAAAAAATAACGTTTATAATATCGAGATGCTGTAGGTGTTCAGGATAACACAACATCTCTTACAATGGTCTTGAGAAAACACTTTCATTTTTTCTCATGATCGTATAACTGGTGACATATAATAATTGATACTCCCATTTAACACAATAAATATAACAGATTTCTGACTCGACCACATGCAAGACATCCACCATCCCAGACCCACATTCCTCCATACATTTTACCTACCAGAGTCTCGTTCCTCCCTTTCAAGGAGTCGGTTGGGTGGATACTGCCGTGTCCAGGCGGTTTAAGACCAACCTGAATAGATAACCGAAAGATTTCCCTTGGAGGCGAATACGTGATCTTTGGAGATTATGGCGCGCGGGGGGACAGAGGCGGCAAAGACACGAACCAGACCCGTCCACCATGCCAGAGGACAAAAGCTTATACTCAAACGTACAACAAATAGACAACACAAGCAAAGTTCATAAACAGGATTTTAATAAACAGAAATCAAATGTTTATAATGGAAATAAATCAAAATGGGATAATAATGAAACGTGAGATAACCAAAATTCCTATTTGAGGCACCTCCAGACAGACTCCTACAGACAAGGGGATAGAACCAATAAAAGAATAATCCTCCCTTTTTCCCAGCACTTAGCTGTGTGCCCAGAGATGAGTTTCTAAAGCTTGGGGCTCGCCAAACCGCATAATCAGGGCATGGGAATATGCACCCAAAATGGCACCAAGCCACTCTCTGGGCAGGAAGCATTTGGGAGGTAGTTCATGTGGATGGTCCCTTCGTTAAGAGCCCAAAAGCTCTCATGTAAGTTCCTCTCATGATTGAGATTGCCAACGCCGCTGCTGTCTGGAAAATGGCGCCGCCTTCTTCCCTGATAGCACAACACAAGCTCCGAGGCGCGGTCTCACATGACCCAGCCGAAAAATCCCCCCATATTTCCGCAGGGTGCTCAAGGTCCACCAGCTATTTGTCGGCCATCTTTGATCAGATCGCAAAATAAAATGAGGCTTACGTGGATGTCATCATGTACTGTGGTTGTGCCAAGTTTGAACAAAATCGGATTCTGGTAAAACTACCAAAATCATGAACCACTGCTCACCTTCACTCTTTCATTCCTCCTTTTTCCTGCCTTTGGAACAAACTCCCACACTCTCTTCAATCCCACTCTTCCCTCCAGGTCTTCAAAACAGCTGTTTATCACCATCTCTTGTCTTCCCCCATCCAAAACCACGATCTTTTCTACCACCGTTAATCCACCCCAAACACACCTCCTTCAAATTCTCTGCTTTCCTTCCCGAAAATTCCCTGTCGTGTTCGGTCCTGAAAGTCCCTGTGCTGTCCATCTTGTTTACCCCATGTACCCCGCACCATCCCTCTCACTTCCACAGATCTCCTAATGTTTCTGTTCCCTACTGTTGTGTCCTTCCCTCTCCCACCCCTCTTGTCTCCTGCTGCCCTTGTTGTGCATTCTGTGTGTTAGCTCTCATATGAGCCTCGACAACATATACAAAAAAAAATAGAAAACAGTCAATGGCTCGCATCTTGTTCCATCACGTAAGCAAATGCACACAAACAAGGGGATTTGTGCAGCCTTTTCCTTCATGTCGAGGGCGGCCAGCCAGAGCCTCGGTCTCAATCACGTTCCTCACAGAACCTCCCTTTTTGCACCTTGTTCATGTCCCCAATCCTGTTCCTGACTCAATCCTCTCCTCTCCCCTCTGACATCACCCCATCCATCATCCACCCCCAGGGATGTGGTCTCACTCTTTATCATTCCTGGAGGCAGGGTTTTCACCTGCTTGTTAATGTCTGGCTCGGTTGTTGTTGTTCTAAGGACGTGATTCCTTTTTCATCGCCGGTCTTGTAAATGCAAAAACATAGGAAAAGGTCATCGGGGCAATCACATACTGGGATAAATTATCCTTCAACCCTACCTAATTAACACAGCACCTCCCCCATGCGGTGACATGTAACAACATGAGCTGAGTTTTCCCTACTTAATTTAATCGAAATGTCTCCTTCACATCCACGGACCATGCTCCTCTATACAATCCTACTTTCGCGATGAAATTCCTCCATCTACCCCACAAACATAATAATACTATACGTGGGTGTGTTTGTTTGACTTCTGTGCACTCATTCCTCAGCAATATCATGAAGTTCGTCATCGTATCTCAGCCGCAAGCTTCAGCAAGCTGCAGTCATGCTTGACACTCTGATGGCTTTAATGTGCTAACAAAATTTGCTGTATATTTTGCCGTAATTTTATCTACTCTTACTATGGACTTGAAACTTTCCCCTTGTATGCCAACCAAGTTAAACGGCTCAATGCACCGCAGCAACGTCGCTTGCATCAAATTCTATAAATCAATTGGTCTGAATTTGTATCTTACCGAGTAGTTTGAGCACATTTTGAACTTTAAACCGATGTTCGCGCATCTGGCCAGGGTGAAGCTGCGTTGGGTTGGCCACATGTGTCGTTTGGATCACAACCGATTGCCAAAATCAATTTTCTATTCTGAAATCGATGCTGGCTGTCATAACCATGATCGTTATCATTGTAATCAATATTTACACTCCAAAGACCGTTTCAAAAATAATTTTGAAAAAAATGTGAAATTAGCGTTTCCATGTGGGAACAGTCTTGTCACAGCCATAACAATTACAAATACTTGTGTGAAAATGACATTGCGAAAATGATCGACAAGCAAAATTCTCTTCTCGATAAACACAGTCTTGATAGAAATTTCCCTTCTAATCCGATGGTGACTTCTTCTGTTGAATCCATCCTCCTCTTTGGAATTATTTGTTGTAACTTAATGATTTTATGAATTGGTATTATCCTGTCATCGGATGACGAATGAACAACAATTAAACAACAATCCTCAATACAATTGAACAACATTTTGATATAATAAATGATCATTTCTGCAGGGAGTATTGTGGAAAAAACAAAAGCAACTGTTGTATTGCTGTACACAAATGCAATTGATATCTTTCCATTTGCGGAAGAATTATTGAAACGGAATTTAACTGGAAAGACATGGATTGCAAGTGATGCTTGGGTCACAACGCCAGATCTTGAAAAAGCAGGTTTTGCTCATATATTTCATGGAACAAATGGCTTTGTTATGCGCCGTGGTTATATTCCAGGCTTGCGTAGATTTTTGACAAAATTTCATCCAGTAGCTTCAAAAGATGAAAAGCTACCAACGCCACATGTTAGACCCAAGATAAACGACCAAAAACATAAGTTCAAACAACTTAAAAGCCAAAAGCATTTGAATATGAACAAAAGTGATCATATTAACAGTGTTTGCAAGTGCAATGTGCAATTTAATCATTTGCCTGTGTTCATCAAAACAGCTTCAAATATTACTCAAAGAGTAGAGAATTGCTCTGCAATCTCAGAGGACATTGAAAGAATTTCAAACAAAAGTAGAAGAGCTCAGTCTTTTGACACCCATCTCTTCAGCAACAACTGCTCAGATGTACTTTGTACAAGACTATGTGTGAAAAGTACGCTGAAAGAAAAGATAAAGGATGGCAAAAAAATTATCAAAACAAAAACCAATAAAGACTTGCATGCATTTACTCATTTGGATAATTATGGTGAAAGCAACTTGAACACACAGAGTTCCAAACAACTGATAAGCAACATTTTAAACAGTTACTTGAAAGAACTCTGGGAGGAAACATTTGAATGTACTTGGAACTCGATGGAAGATCACACCAAGTTTTGCACTGGTGATGAGAATCTTTCTGAGGTTTATTCTCCATTCACAGACGTTTCTCAGCTTCGAGACACGTACCTTGTATATACGGCTGTGTACAGCATAGCGTACGCCTTCCAGGATATGCAATCTTGTCTACCTGATCAAGGGCCATTTCAAAACAACTCTTGTACCAACATTATCGACTTTCACCCATGGCAGGTTTGAACAAGTTTTCAATATATTTGAAAAATCTGCTTAATTACACCCATTTACTTTCCTTCACTCATTTATAGTCCTTTATTAAATTCATTCTGTACTTGCACATGACCACCTGGTCCAGTTACACTGAAAATAGCCTCTGGGATATGTTTGTGATAATATATTGAGTGTTTACCAGAAAATAGTGTTTTGTTGAAGTTACATATGTTTAGCAGTGTTAGCTTTAGCATTGAAGTGTTTTGCCAAAGTTGGCCAACAAGGAAACTTGATGCCAAGAAGGCATGGTTACACTACTATCTGAGGAATGGAGTTGAAGATGAAACGATAACGGGAACGGGATTCAGCAGATGGAGTATAAATGGGAGAGACAATGAAATTGCAGTGGACAGCAGACTTGAAACAGACACTCAACCATCATTACATGTCAAAGTCACAAAAGGCCATCAACTCAAGTGCCTCAAGGTTTGAAAGATAACAAGCAGCTCCACCAGCCAATTGGCACTTTGAGAGCAATACTTAATGACACTCGGCATTAAATCTTCATCAGAGAATTATCGACAAGTACAAGGAAAAATAATCTGAACAGTTTTCTCAAGTATGTGGAGAATCCTGAGGTGGCAGCAAAATTTGGAACCCAACTAGGAAATATTTTATTTCAATAACAAATTATACTGATTGGAAGGAAGTCCATGGGTTCTGGAGAGTGCACTTCTCCCAGAATCTGACTATAAAAAAAATTGGATGATTTGCTGGACAGATTTTTTTTTTCAAATAAATTCCTGGAATTTCCTGACATCACTGGTCAGACCAGCATTGATATCCTTTCACTAGTTGCCCATAATTAGA
>CM068953.1:201784364-201800584 GCA_035128595.1 Eptatretus atami
TAATTTTGCCATATAGTCCAGGCAAATGTCGATGACCTCACACAAATTGCACACAAGCACTCAACAGATTTTGAATTCCTGGACATGTCCTCAGTGAAAAGAAAAAAAGTCCTAAGGCGATCTCCGGGGGGAAGTCCTGAAATCATGGAAATCCAATATGGCCGCCACACCTACAGCTTCGGGGAAAATTGAGAAATTGTAAAGATTGATATTTTAATATGTAAATATATGTTTTTCTGCCCTTCTAAATTGTTTTCTAGTTATGGTTCAGTATAATTGATATATAGATAATTAATAAAAAAGTGAAATGTATTGAGGGTAAAATAAAAAATTTATGCTTTTTTCAAAAATGTAAATTTTTTTGTCCCGAAAAAAAATTTATTTACCTGAAATACTGATTTTGGCTCCTGACAAAAAAAAAAGAAACGTTGAAGACACAAGATGAAATCCAGTCTCTGGCAATACAATAATAATTATGTAAATCATTGAAACATGACAAAATTCACAATTCCACTCGGGGCATCCATCTGCCTGAACGAAGGTTTTCGAAATGAAAATGAAATTCGCAATTAACTCAGAACTACATCCATTAATAACTTACTATACATGTTGAGAACAAATCAAGCGTATTAAAGTTAGAACTTCGACATTGTCCCATTCCTCCCCGTGTGAGCCCCCCGGCTGGTCTTCAAACTTCTTCTTCATGCGAACTTGGTTCGATGATCAGGTCAGATGAAAGACCTGCGCACAGGCGATCACTTCGTCAACCACATGGAACTCCTCATCAAAACGTTGTTGGAGCATTGGGAGTTGAGGTTTTTGAGGTTGGACATCTGCTGCAGATACACTGCTCAGCAGATTTGGAATACAGGTGTGGCCGCGAGGCCATGCAGGTAAGCAGCATTCCTTGATGGCCTGTAGATGTTAGTGCCCCAGTTTCCAGTGCGCTTGCCCGGATGTATTTGCGTCGAATGTCTAGCATGTCCATATACTGAACCCCAGAGCGCTGAGTTCTAGAAGATATCTTGCAAACTCGGATGGCTCTGAAGGTGTCTTTGATCGTTTCAAGTATGTCAGACTTAGATACTTCTCACAGCAGTGTCCCAGCCTCAGCTTCTCAATAGAGGGTACAACTTCGTTGAAGTCTGATTATTGGCTTACGATCTGTATGCTGGTCATGTAGCGTTACATGGCTGCTTTCGGCTAAGTCCGGATCTTCATTCCCAGATTGCCGGTCTGATGTTTCAGGTAGGCATGGTAGAGGGCATTGACGCACATTTGTCAACAGCAAGGCATTTGAGGGCTGCATCAACAATTAGTTTGTGGGCACGAACTGCGTGGGCAATGGCCCCTTGCCACTAAAACATATAATCACTGCATTGGGGGCATAAATGCAACTCCATCAGTTCTTGAAGCCCGGATGAACACCATTAGGTGTCGCAATAACATCCGAGGAAACTCAATCTCTGCGGTGAACCGCCCAAGCGTAGGAACAATCCCTTCAGATCACTTCCATCGCTCCGAGTTGATGATGCATGAGGGCCTTTTTCTACGCAGAGGGGCTGATCAAAGTGATTACTGGAAGTGACACCGTGCGTCGTGCGTGTTCATGACAACATGCAAGGGTCGAGTAATATGCAGATGTGCTGTCACTGCGAGTTCATGTCTATCATGGGCAGAAACATGATAGCCGCCTTGCCAGGCTGGTCACCTTGTGTATGAATTGCATCATTCACCTGAAACCATTCAGGTCTGGGGGACCCAAACAAGATGGAATGTCTCCACAGAAGCATTCAAGATTTTTCAGAGGGCAGTTCTGGGCTTTTAAGGTTTGACAAGTTTCTGGTACGTCACTGCTGTCTCCCGTGACTTTCTTCCTTTGGTACCGTATCTGCACCCTTCCAACCATTGTGACATGCACGAGATGTCACCTTAGCCGCCTGGGTATTGGCCGGCCTGATCTGGTTTCCAGGGTGATGGGCAAATCATCCCATGCCATGGCATGTGCGCATGGCGCATCCAGCGTGCGATATGTATGGTCCGCACATTGTCAGCTGCATACTGCACAACTCTGTTGTCAGGTTAGGGATGTCTGTTCCATGTGACTGAGCAGCATTTCGTTCAAAACCTGATGCACCTCTTCAAATGAAGCAGCAGACCCGTGAGATTGAGGGAGTCAATGCGAACAATCGTGATGCCGAAGTGTAATATAGCTGCAACACCGAACCCAACTGCAGTGGTGCCAGTAAGACCCTGGGTCGAGTTGCCTGCACTAATGGCTTGCCCCAATTGACGCCACTTTAACACATCTTTCTTTCCCACAAACAGTCCGTCATGCAGTACCAGCAGAGTATCCTGGTAAGTATTTTTAATGCCTAGCCGCTTGCGATTGCAGGTCATCACACATGGTAGGCTTCATGGGATGCTTCAATGGTTTTAATGTCTTCTTTGATGAGCTTGGCAAGCGGCCTGTACAGCTTGATTTTCCTCATTCAAGTAGTTGTCTTTTTCTGCTGCTGGTTGTTATAAATATTCCTGAGCACTGCCTGGCTGTTGTCCTGAAGGTGAACCGACGTTCAGCTTGACGTTGCTCGCAGTTTGGATTATCATGTCACTCAAAAGTGTTCCCACAGGCTGCCTTCATGGTGGGTGTAGCTATATGCTTCGTGGTTAGTGGCCTGCCATTTCTGTGTCATGAGGTCAATGAGATCATTGATGGTGATGCTGCTCCATACATCATTTTCCTCAAGATACTCGCACTTGCAAGAATGTCTCTGTCTTCTCATGCGCCGTCGAGGGCGTCAAGCTTTGGTCCCTCATTGGAATTCTTCAGTGTCCGTCATCTGAGCTATTGTATCCTGTTATTTGTGTGAAAGTTTAACACTGCAATGTTCTGGTGGTAAAGCTGCATTTGCTGCGTGCAAGTCATGCAGCATGCAGAATCCGTGCCTTCAAAGCATCTGAGAAACATCGGCTCGTTCGCTGCATAATTGCCAGGAGCGTGTCCTTCAAATCTCAATTGTCTTTACTTGAAGCACATGCCTGCAATCTTCCGCTTTCCTCCCCCAACTTGGCTGGTCTACCACAGAAAACCGCAATCAGTGTTGAAAGAAAACCCCTCCTTAATGACCTAAAGTACATGTCTGTCACTGGCTTGACTGGCCTTGTGAACATCTTCTTTCTGGTATCCTTGGCTATCTGATTGTGGGTTTGCAGTATAATACGCCGGCAGTCTTTTGTGCACCCTTTCCCCAGGTACAGTGTGAATGCTGTCTTTCCTAGCCTGCTGGCCTGGTTGATGGCTGAACACCCTTTCTGTTAGGTTGAAGCTGAATGGGCCTCCTCCATCCTGTTTGCAGATGGCACACCGTTCAGGTCCCTCCATGCCTGAAAATAAAAATCCAGAATTAGTAATAATTTTTTTTAAGTTTGAACTGACTTGTTATATTACAATAAACATAGCTATGGTAATTTAAAATCAGAAAATTTCTCTTAATCTATTAATGTATTAGCTATAGCCAGGCCGTTTATCCTTTGTTTGGACGAATACGCACAAAGTGCACAATATTTCAAAATTAAGGGGGTAGTGTAGGCAATGAAATAAATTCATAAACCATTAATATTGTGTGTTAATTCTTTCAAACAGAGGATAGTACTAATGTCCTGTATGTGGAAATATATAGTATGTAATGCCTGGGGATACATATTGTTGTGGATTTCCCACCACTCTGGCGTGGCGGCGACCCACTTTTAGCTACATTGCGGCTGCGCGTCACCAACCGACAATGGAATCCAGTCGTAGCTTTCCGGATCAACGCCGAAATCCCAGCACGGGTGTGTTTTTAAGCACACCACAACCTTGGTCAATGCTCTGCCCCGCCTACAGTTCGATCGGCCGAATTGTCGATTTACCTAATTATTCCGCGCGGCAGACTACCCGAGAGCTTGCACCTCACGGGACCTGCTTGGAAACGAAGCCCTTTCGGCAGCTCGTTCTGTTTGCGATTGCCGAGCGGTTTAATTCGCAAGCGCCGTCACCCGGTATTTTTAGTCGTGTTAAAACCAGCTAATATTTCGAATGCATTATGGCAGTTTCCAATGGGCAGGAAGGGACGCCAACGAGCAGGTGAATATTACAACAATGGGGGTATTTATTTTAACAAGCATGCAGTCAATGAAGTAATGGGGGGGGGGGGGGTAAGAGGACAAGACACGAGGCAAAAAAGCCTAAAGCGATATCCTATTCATTATTACATCACTTAACAATTCTAACTTACGGACAAGGCGCCACAACTTCCATGCAAAAACCACAGGAAAGAAAAGAGGAAGAACAGGGCCCGTAGGCCTTTAATGTTCCGCGGAGTAGCTGTGAAGACCAACAGGAGCTCCACGAGACCGTGCAAGTTTACCTGCCACCTCGTGTGACTCGCTGGGTGACCCTCGATGTCGTCGTCGTCACTACGGCAGCCTGGGGTAACAGCGGCCCGTTGGTTCAGGCCTTGCCGTTGCGGCTAGTCCGATCAGGCCTGGCCCGACGACGTCTCAGAAGGAGCGAACGGGCCTCGCTCTTTTAGAGTTGATGGCTCTTAAAGAGCCGCGCCGCACTCACTCCACGTCGCTCGGACCGTCCCGGGGCCCGATCACTTCGGACGCCTTATGCTCGCTGGCTTTGGGACTTCTCTCACGGCCGGCACCTCTCTCCGGCTGGCAAACTTCGCTGCCGCCTCCAACAGACCCACAATCGCACCGCTCTGCAGGCTCGACCGACTCCAGGCTTCCGAACTGCAGACTCCAGACTGCCGGCTCAAAACTCGGACATCCAAACTCCACTCAGATGCTCCGTCCTCAAAACGACTTATTCGGCGTTTCAGCCCCGCCTTTTATCGGGTTGCGGGGGGGGGGGAGGGGGTTGCTCTTTCAGCTCGACCCTTCAACCCCGGGCTGGCTCCGCCCCTTTTGTCATTCGATTCCGATCTTGGCCAATGAAACGCGGACGTGGGCAAGGCACACCGGCTGAACGCAGCCGTTTTGGGATCCGTTGCCGGCGCAAAAGATGGCGCCGTTTGGTGGAGGATGATGGTGAGGAAGGATGCTGTTTGTTTCAAACTAAAGATAGAAAAGAATAATGGCTACCTCAAAGGTGCAAGCGCGCAACAACGAATAATTCCCTTTTAGAGCATCGGTGGGGAAAATTAAATCTGGACACACACTTACCGACATATAATGATCTTCGGGGAACCTGAAATGGTGTTCAGTGAATTTCCCACAACCGTAAAACAATATGTTTTCTTAATATGAACAAACTTTTCAAGTCAAAATATTTTTTAGGGACAAAAAGCTATAATTTTTTGTATTTTACCCTCAATACATTTCACACTTTTTTTTATAATTATCTTGATATCAATATAAGACCATAACTAGAAAACAATTAGAATGCAAGAAAAACATCATAATTTATCATATTAAAATATCAAATCTTTACAATTTTCACATTTTCGCTCGAAGCCGCGGGTGGCGGCCATAATTGGATTTCCATGATTTTCAGCGACTTTCGCCCCCGAGGATTCCTTAGGACTTTTTTTTACTGTCACTGAGGACATATTCAGGAACCAAAAATTTGTTTGAGTTTGCTTTTTGTTGCAATTGTGTGAAGGTTGACCAAATATTTCTGAATAAAATCCTGTATGAAATAAGTTTACACTGTGAGAGGCGTAAGATCGTAGCGCTCGCACTGTGGGTCGCTGGTAAACCACCGTGTTATGACTGTAGAGCTGTGAAGTCATGATGCTTGATCAGATTCACGTTCCAGAGATCAGCTGGAAATGCCGCCCAAGTGGGCAGATACGGCTATGACGTGTATCATCGAGCTTGGATCCGAGCGAGAACAACGAACCGTGTCGGCCGTGGTCCTGCTTTTTCTTGTCGGTATGCTTGGATCATGAATGAGATTTTCTTGCCTGTCATTTATGCATCAGCAATTATGACTGTTAATATGTGACAGTTAATCTCCCTGTCTTCCATAGTTAAATCAGTTTGTATTCCCTTACTTTCTACATATAATCCTGTTCTTTGTGTTTTCATGATGTAAACTATTCATACAGGCATTTTAGCAGAAATATTTGGTCAACCTCACACAAATTGCAACAAAAGCAAACTCAACAAATTTTGGTTCCTGAATATGTCCTCAGTGACAGTAAAAAAGTCCTAAGGAATCTCCGGGGGGAAGTCCTGAAATCATGGAAATCCAATATGGCGCCACCCGGCTTCGGCGAAAATGTGAAAATTGTAAGATTGATATTTTAATATGTAAATATATGTTTTCTGCATTCTAATTGTTTCTAGTTATGGTCAGTATATTGATATACAAGAATAATTATAAAAAAAGTGAAATGTATTGAGGGTAAAATACAAAATTATAGCTTTTTTGTCCTAAATATTTTGACTTGAGAAGTTTGTTCATATAAGAACATATTGTTACGGTTGTGGAAATTCACTGAACACATTCAGGTTCCCGAAGATCAGTTATGTCGATAAGTGTGTGTCCAGATTAGATTTCCCACCGATGTCTAAAGGGAATTATTCGTGTGCCGGGCTGTGCATCTTTGAGTTAGCCATTATTCTTTTTCTATCTTTATTTTGAAACAAACAGCATCTCCTCCCATCATCTCACAAACGGCGCATCTTTTCGCCGGCAACGGCATCCAAACGGCTGCGTTGCCGGTGATTCCTGCCACGTCGCGTTTCATGGCAAGATCGGATCAGAATGACAAAAGGGGCGGAGCCAGCCGGGTTGAAGGGTCGAAGGTGAAAGAGAACCCCTCCCCCCGAACCGATAAAAGGCGGGGCTGAAACGCCGATAAGTCAGTTGAGGACGGAGCTCTGGAGTGGAGTGTTGGAGTCCGGAGTTTTGAGCCGGCAGTCTGGAGTCTGCAGTTCGGAGCCTGGAGTCCGGTCGAGCCTGCAGAGCCGTGCAGATTTGTGGGTCTGTGGAGGCGGCAGCGAAGTTGCCAGCCGGAGAGAGGTGCCGGCCGGAGAGAGTCCCAGCCAGCGACATAAGGGTCCGAAGTGATGGGCCCCGGGACGGTCCGAGCGACGTGGAGGAGTGGGGGGCTCTTGAAAGAGCATCAACCTAAAAGAGCGAGGCCCTTCGCTCCTTGAGACGTCGTCGGCCAGGCCTGATCGCACTAGGCCGCACGGCAAGGCCTGAACCAACCGGGCGCTGTTACCAGCTGCCGTGTTGACGACGAGACATCGAGGGTCACCAGCGAGTCACCAGAGGGTGGCAGGTAACCTGCACGGTCTCGTGGAGCTCCTGTGGTCTTCACAGCTACGCGGACATTAAAGGCCTACGGGCCTGTTCTCCTCTTTTCTTTCCTTGGTTTTTGCATGGAAGTCTGTGGCGCCTTGTCGATAAGTAGAATTGTTAAGTGCATGTACATAATGAATAGATATCGGCTGTAGGCTTTTTGCTCGTGTCTTGTCCCTTACCCCCCCCCCATTACTTCATTGACTGCATGTGTAAAATAATACCCATTGTTTGAATATTCACCTGCTCGTTGCGTCCCTTCCTCCATTGAACTGCCATAATTGCATTCGGAATATTAGCTGGTTTTTAAACACCGATAAAAACTCGGGTCCGACGGGGCTTGGCGATATAAACGCTCGGCAATCGCAAACAGAACGAGCTGCGTAAAGCGGCTCGTTTCCAAGCAGGTCCCGTTGAGGTGCAACCTCTCGGTGTCTGCCCGCGCGAATAATTAGGTAAATCGACAATTCGGCGATCGACCTGTAGCGCGGGCAGAGCATTGACAAGGTTGTGGTGTGCTTAAAAACACACCGTAGCTGGATTTCGGCGTTGATCCGGAAAGCTACGACTGGATTTCATTGTCGGTGGGCGCGCAGCCGCATTAGCTAAAGTGGTCGCCGCACGCCAGAGTGGGGGAATCCACAACAATATGTATCCCCAGGCATACATACTATATATTTCCACATACAGGGACATTAGTACTATCCTCTGTGAAAGAATTAACACACAATTAATTTTTATTGAATTTTATTCCATTTGCCTACACTACCCCTTAATTTGAAATATGTGCACTTTGTGCGTATTCGGTCCAAACAAAGGATAACGCCTGGCTATAGCTAATACATTAATAGGATTAAGGAAATTCTGTTTTTAAATACCATAGCTATGTTTATTTTGTTAATATAACATAGTCAGTTCAAACTTTAAAAAATTATACTAATTCTGGATTTTTTTTTCAGGCATGGAGGGACCTGAACGGTGTGCCATCTGCAAACGGATGGAGGAGGCCCATCAGCTTCAACTCTAACAGAAAAGGGGTGTTCAGCCATCAACCAGGCCAGCAGCGCTAGGAAGACAGCATTCACACTGTACTGGGGAAAGGGTGCACAAAGATGCCGGCGTTATTACTGCAACCCACATCAGATAGCCAAGGATACCAGGAAAGAAGAGTCAAAGGCCAGTACAAGCAGTGACAGACTTGTACTTAGGTCATTAAGGAGGGGTTTTCTTTCAACACTGATTGCGTTTTCTGTGGTAGACCAGCCAAGTTTGGGAGGAAGCGGAAGATGCAGGATGTGCTTCAAGTAAAGACAATTGAATTGAAGGACACGCTCCTGGCAATATGCCGCGAACGAGCCGATGTTTCCTCAGATGCTTTGAAGGCACGATTTCTGCATGTGCATGACTTGCACGCAGCAGATGCAGTTTACCACCAGACATGCAGTGTTAACTTTCACACAATAACAGATACCAATAGCTCAGATGACGGACACTGAAGAATCCAAGAGGACAAAGCTTGGACGGCTCGAGGCGATGAGAAGACAGCAGCATTCTTGCAAGTGGCAAGATATCTTGAGGAAAATGATGATGAGCAGATCACCATCAATGATCTCATTGACCTCATGACACAGAAACTGGCAGGCACTAACCACGAAGCATATAGCTCACCCACATGAAGGCGAGGCTGTGGGAACACTTTGGTGACATGATAATCCAAACTGCGATCAACGTCAAGCTGAACGTGGTCACCTTCAGGACAACAGCCAGGGCAGTGCTTCAGGAATATTATAACAACCAGCAGCAGGAAAAGAACACTACTGAAGAGAAATCAAGCTTGTACAGGCCGCTGCAAGCTCATCAAAGAAGACATTAAAACCATTGAAGCATCCATGAAGCCTACCATGTGGTGATGACCTGCAATCGCAAGGGCTGGCATTAAATACTTACCAGATACTCTGCTGGTACTGCTTGACGGACTGTTTGTGGGAAAGAAAGATGGTGTTAAAGTGGCTTCAATTGGCAAGCCATAGTGCAGGCGAACTCGACCCAGGGTCTTACTGGCACCACTGCAGGTTGGGTTGGGTGTGCAGCTATATTACCACTTCGCATCACGATTTCTCATTGACTCCTTCATCATCACGGGTTCTGCTGTTCATTTGAAGAGGTGCATCAGTTTGAACGAAATGCTGCTCAGTCACATGGAACAGACATCCCTAACCTGAACAGAGTTTGTGCAGTATGCAGCTGACAATGTGGACCATAACATTCGCACGCTGGATGGCCATGGACATTCCATGGCATGGGGATGATTGCCGCATCACCCTGGACCAGATAAGGCCGGCCAATACCCAGGGCTAAGGTGACATCTCGTGATGACAATGGTTGGAAGGGTGCAGATACGGTACCACAAGGAAAAAGTCACGGGATGACAGCAGTGACGTACAAGAAACTTGTCAACCTAAAGCCCAGAACTGCTCTGAAAATCTTGATGTTCTGTGGAAGACATCCATCTTGTTTGGGTCCCCAGACCTGAATGGTCAGGAATGATGCAATTCATACACAAGGGTGACCAGCCTGGCAGGCGGCTATCATGTTTTCTGCCCATGATAGACATGAACTGAGTGACAGCACATGCATATACTCGACCCTGATGTTTGTCAGTGAACACGCACGACGCACGGTGTCACTCAGTAATCACTTTTGATCCGCCTGGTAGAAGGCCTCATGATCATCAACTCGGAGCCGATGGGAAGTGATCTGAAAGGGATTGTCCTACGCTTGGGCGGCTTCCACGCAGAGATGAGTTTCCTCGGATGTATTGGACACCTAATGGTGTCATCCGGGCTTCAAGACTGATGGAGTTGATATATGCCCCAATGCAGTGATTCATATGTTTAGTGGACGGCATTGCCACGCAGTTCGTGCACACCTAATTGTTGATGCAGCCCTCAATGCCTTGCTGTTGACAAATGTGCTCAATGCGCCTCTACATGCCTACCTGAACATCAGACGGCAATGGGAATGAAGATCTGGACTTAGCCGAAGCAGCTGTAAGGCGCTACATGAAGCATACAGATCTAAGCAATAATCCAGACTTCAACGAAGCTTGTCTCTATGAGAAGCTGATGGCTGGGACACTGTCTGTGGAGAAGTATGCAAGTCTGACATCTTGAAACGAATCAAAGACCACCTTCAGAAGCATGCCGAGTCTGCAAAGATATCTTCTAGAACTTCAGCGCTCTGGGTTCAGTATATGGACATGCTAGACATTCGACCAATACATCCGGGCAGAGCGCACTGGGAACTGGGCACTACATCTACAGGCCATCAAGGAAATCTGCTTACCTGGCAGCCTCGGGCCACAACCTGTATTCCAAATCTGCGAGGTGTATCTGCAGCAGATGTCCAACCTCAAAACTCAACATCCAATGTCCAACAACGTTTTGATGAGGAGTTCCATGTGGTTTGACGAAGTGATCGCCTGTGGGCAGGTCTTCATCTGACCTGATCATCGAACAAGTTCTGATGAGAAGTTTGAAGACCAGCGGGGGGCTCACACGAGGGCGAGGAATGACAATGTCGAGTTCTAACTTTAATACGTTTGATTTTTTCTCAACATGTATAGTAAGTTTATAATGGATGTAGTTTCTGAGTTTAATGCGAATTTTCATTTTCATTTCGAAACCTTCGTCAGGCAGATGTGATTGCCCGAGTGGAATTGTGAATTTTGTCATGTTTCAATGATTTACATAATTATATTGTATTGCCAGAGACTTGATTTCATCTTGTGTCTTCAACGTTTTTTTTTTTTTTTGTCCAGGAGCCAAAATCAGTATCAGGTAAATAATTTTTTTTTCGGGACAAAAAATTTACATTTTTGGACAAAAAGCTATAATTTTTTATTTTACCCAATACATTTCACTTTTTTATATTATTCTTATATATCAATATACTGACCATAACTAGAAACAATTAGAATGCAGAAAACATATATTTACATTTAAAATTCAATCTTTACAATTTTCTCTTTCCCGAAGCGGGTGGCGGCCATATTGGATTTCCATGATTTCAGGACTTTCCCCCGGAGGATCCCTTAGGACTTTTTTCTTTCACTGAGGACATGTCCAGGAATCAAAATCTGTTGAGTTTGCTTTGTTGCAATTTGTGTGAGGTCATCCGACATTTTGCCTGGACTATATGGCAAAATATTATTGATTTAACCTGATTAATTATTTTATTTATTATTTGCTAATCGTGCTTCCACAATCTCATTCTCGACCAAGTGGAATATTCTTCCTTATGAGACTGATTTAATTCTTTCAGGTCTTCTAGGTTAATTTAATGACCAATTATACCCAAAAAATTCTTATCATATCTCCAATGCTCTATTCTCATGCAAATGATACGCCCTTCTTTATAAAATTTTATTAAATTGGAACTGTGAATTCTGTTTGACTCGGAATAAAATCAACACTTCTGTATCTTTGGAATACACAGCCGTTTTATTTATTATATATATTCTAAAATCACTTGATCTCACTAACTCTTCACCTCAGTCGGCTTGGATAATTTATTAATATATAAGCATTTTTCATGTTAATATTTTTTGCAATACTATATTTCTGTCGTTCAGCCTGTGCCTTTGTGTAATAATTTGACAAATCAAATCCAGTTCTTGAGATACACCAAAGGTAAGACCATCTTTTCAAACATAAGTCATTTAATATAGATTAAATTCTATCACAAAATGAATATAGTGTAAATTTCATCATTTCAGATATAGCAGAGACATAATCATCCGCTTCAACTTCTTGTGTTCCAATATTGAATGAACTCCATCAAACATTTTCCAGTGGAAATCATTTACGAATGTAGCGTTTGTATTATTTCCAGCCTTAGTGAATGTAATTTGCACAAGAAATTTCGGCTAGATACAAATAAGTTTGTTGATTATTTATTTCAAAACTTTTTGTCCATTCGTATTCCAGTCTGTTCCTGTTGTGGCATTTACCTTGAAGTAGTCTTCTTTTTTAGTAGTGTTTGAGATGACAATGGTATCATCCAATCATAGATACTATCAATTGCTTCCATACTTTATAAGTTTGTTGATTATTTATTTCAAAACGTTTTGATCCATTTGTATTCCAGTCTGTTCCTGTTATAGCATTTACCTTGAAGTATTCTTCTTTTTTAGCGGCGTTTGAGATGACAATGGTATCATCCAAATCATAGATATATCAATTGCTTCCATACTTGTATTTATTGAGGAAAAGATGTTAAAACTTCTGAAACCTTAACCAAGCATTTGAATTATTTTCTGTCATTCTTGGGAGACAACTGAGTTTTGCCTTTCTTAAATTATTTTATTGCTTGCAATTTATGGGATTTCTTTTAAGGAACTTTTATACTCTTTATTATAATATATATAGCACCCAACATTTACCACAGCAGAACCGTTGAACCAATTAGGTCTTTATGTTTAAGAATAGTTCAACCTATACCCATTAAAGTATCAATTATCCAATCTCCTTTATTTCTAAATTGATGTCCTACACCCTGTTGTGTCTTAGGTTTATAGTATCATCTACCAAGATACATACCTTCACCTTATAGTATGGTGAAAGGAACATCCTATCCCTGTAATTATTTTATATTTCCCCAACTGCTGTTTCCTCACAAGAACGATCAAATTTATTTCTTGGAAAACTTCATCTAGGTGAATTCTAATGGATATAATTCTCCATTAAAATAAATCATGCGATTATCTTGGTCGGTTATCCTAAAATTTACTCTGTATATGTTTTTTCCAGCCATGGGTAGATAAACCATATTTTTGGGTTCATATTGAATTTATACCAATTGGGGTTGAGTATGCACTGAATGAAATATTGTATTTGTTCTATTCCATCATTATCAGCACCATCAATCAAATCGCAGTGATTAATACCAATTTTTGTTTGAGGATATTTGAATGACATTGTCACTATAAAACGTCCAATTCGTTTCAATCTATTTTTGAGGAGAAACCCAATAACTCTTTAAATGAATTATCAGTTGTTAAATCAACCTTGTCATTGTTTTACATTCATTTTGAAGTAGGTTTGTTTGAACAATTAAAACAATATTTTTTGTTCATCACTGTTCTTTCATGAGGCAAGCATTTTGTAAGATATTTGAGAAATCTCGTATGTCCTGATGAAACTGTTATAGTTTTGTTACTGCTTTCCAGATGATACCTATTCTTGTCATTTTTCCTTTTGATATCAAACAAGGGATTACAAGTTTCCATAGACAATAGGATGCCTCATATTCTTTGTTGTGTCAGTTGTAGTGGGTATGGGAAGAAGATGTGTAGTCGCTTGTTGTGAAATTAAAACTAAGGATTATGCTTCTCATTTATTAGTTTTAAAAAGTCTGCATATGATTATTATATCTCTTTTTTATTTTCTGAAACACCATACTTGTTAAATAGTCTTTAAAGAAGACAACACAAATCATTTTTCTCCAACATTCAGTGGCAATAATTCCACCATTATCTTATCCATAAATATTTATACTTTTTTCATCTCTTTCAACAAGAAAATATAATTCTCATTAGCATCTAGAATTGATGATTTTTTTCATTTTCATCATGAGAGAGAATTAAACTCATTTACATGGGATAAAATATCTTTGTATTGACATTTATTAATTACTTCATGTTCATTAACTTGTCTAAAATTGTTGATGCTTCATTGAAACAATTGTTATTTCCAGCCTTCTTACTACCTAACAACAATAACAGTACATTGACTAATTGTGAGGGGTCATTTGGATCGATAATTCCAGCAATCTCTGTGTGTCTGTCTGTCTGTATGTGTGTGGTGTCTGCGACGCCGTTTCTCGACACCCTGGTCCGATCTAATTGAAACTTGCCGGAATATCGCTGGGACCGAGGATGGCGCTTTTCAAGGTTTGATTAATCGGACAAGCGGATCCAAGTTAGGCCATTTATTTTCAACAATGACAGGAAACGGTGCTATGACGTCACTATTGATGTCACAATTAATGTTTTTTTTTTTCCCATACGGGCAAGCACGTACGGGTACGCACCTATGGGCCGCACGTACGGGCACGCCCTACGGGCCGCACTAGTTTGGAAGAATATTAACACTGAACCGAGCCTACTTAAAGCCTCAATAATGTTTTCGCCTTTTCATTCTTCTTTTCTTTACTGGCAACAGAAACTCCATAGTAAAGCAAGTTTAGCAAATCAATATATACTCTATCATCCTCATTATTTATATTCAATGGTTTATCAAAATAACTTGATTCACCATCACAGTTGAACCTTATTGGTTCCGAGCGCAGCCAGAGTGACCACTATATTCCTTATGTATGTGTGTCTGTCTGTCTGTCTCTGTCTGTCTGTCTGTCTGTCTGTGTCTGTTGTGTCTGTCTTCAGAGCATAACTCTGTGGACTTTGATCCGACATGATGAAACTTGGTTATCTGTTCGATATCAATGTCTAGTTGTGTTTACCTGGATGAGGGCATGCTACGCCAATTGTGGGCGGAGTCACGCCAAAAAATAGCCATTTTTGGGTGTAGTCGGATTAAAATCTATCTTCTCCTCGGGAATTGACTGAATGGAATGCATTCTTTGGTATTTGACCAGCAAATGAATTATCTAAACTTGTCGTTGTCCGATTTTTCATTTCGTCCCAAGGTCAAGGTCACAAGGTCAAAACTTAGAAAATTGCGAATTTTGACATAAAAATCATACGACCGCCCAAATTTGAGAGCTAGGATGACAATATTTTTTATGCATAATCTTCAGGTCATTCCCACCTAATTCTTGAAACATTTTGCTCTATCTGCAACCTGCCCGTGGCGCCCTTTCAATTTTGTTACGCTGATTTCATCAATGTATGGATAATCTGAGGAGTGTGAAATGCCATATGCCTATATGACGTTATATTGTTCCTGGAATGTTCCAGAGGAAGTTTTGCACCAAAGGTTTAATCCTTGACCTTTGACTTTAAAGGCTACAAAGGTCAAATTTTCAAAGTTGTGGGAATCGAACCGGGTTTTCGACTTCTTCGACGAACTAACTCCAATAAGCTATAGCACGTATCCTGTTTCCTTATTTAATGCCAACATTGTTTTGTGACCTTTAAAGGTTATGCAAAGGTCAAATTTTGAAAGTTGTTGAACGAAACGGGTTTTTGACATTTTGCAGCGAATAACCTGTCACCGTACCCCATCATGTTGATCATTTTCTCGAATGCATTGTCGGTGTCCTTGTTTTGTCAAATAAAGGTCACATTTTCAAAGTTATCGGAATTGATCCGGAATGAAAAGGTGGTTTGGAATGAATTTATTGGCGTTTGTCAAGAAAACTGAAATGTGTGGTCGTATTCTGGTAGTGACGACACATTCACATAATTTCCTTGTTCTGAGGTGTTGATTGAAGGCCACTATAATTAATTATAATTGGTCAAAATTATCACATTGTCTTATCCTTGACTTCTGAACAATCTACATCGTCAAATACTGCTCGTGAACATTGTCGTCTTCAGACTTGTCTTCCATCTTTTGTAAGAAGAAACACGAATCTCGGAGGTAATTAAGAGGTGGTTGAACAGACTCAAGACCTGAATTCGTCATTAAATATCAACCCTTTTCTTGAACAAGTGGTATAGGTTTAAAGAGCCTGCTATGGTTTTGAATCGGTTGAATTTCTTTTTTGTTTTTTTTTGTTTTTGCTATGCTGTTGTCAGGTTAGGGATGTCTGTTCCATGTGACTGAGCAGCATTTCGTTCAAACTGATGCACCTCTTCAAATGAACAGCAGAACCCGTGATGATGAAGGGAGTCAATGAGAAATCGTGATGCGAAGTGGTAATATAGCTGCACACCCAACCCAACCTGCAG
>CM068953.1:201833044-201872107 GCA_035128595.1 Eptatretus atami
TTCTACCACGATCTTTATCGCTTTCTTTACAGTTTCATCTTCTGACCTTTGTTGCACATGACCATACCAACTAAGTCTTCTCCTCCGAAGTTATTCTTCACGAGGATCGATTCCAAACCTAATCCTACCAACATGGACCTTTTTGGACCCCAAGCCTACATTTCGTCATCATCATCATCATAATCACATTTTACGACAATTTCCATGCTTGCATATGTCAGTCGTGGTTCATGTAATGACTGCTTTCCATGCTGCACGATTCCTTGCTAGCCATCTTGTTAGGCGTTTAACTCCAAGATCGGCTCTCAGAAAAACATCCCATGTTTTCCTCCGACTGCCTCTAGCTCTCCTTCCTTTCATTCATATTTATACACCTCTTCACACAACTGCCCACCACCTCTCCACATGTCCAAACCACCTCAACCGACCCCTACGCTTAACCTCACTAATGCTTTCTATACCTACCTTATCTCTTAATTCCACATTTGGTTTCCTATCCTTTTGTTTTGATGTTTCGATTGTTAAACTGATAGAGGAATAACACGTGTATTTCATGTTTTATTAGTTTGTTTACCTATATTTGCAAGTAATAAATATATGTGAGTTGGATAATCTTGATTGTGAGACAACCACTCAACAGACACTCGCTGAAGTTCATTGTCACTCACTCACGTTCGCTCCTTATAGCTTTTATTTCACAATCCTATTTGTGTGTGTGTACGAGTGAGGGAGTCAGACGCCCACCATACTCTAACCTCATTATTATCTATCATTCCGACATCTTTACATTAAACTTATAAAGCTAGCCAATGAATATCTGTTTGTGTTCTATTTCATGTAATTGTTATATTCTGTTGTGGCACTCATCACCATCAAGAATATTGACAAACAATATGTTGGAACTTGGTTCTTGGTTTAAATGTCTTTGTTGAGGAGAGATAATATGAAAAGCCTCCTTCAACGTTCTGCTCCGAGATCCTCCGGAGCCACATATTTTGAGATTGTAGTAAATTATTTTCTATGAATTATTTGACATCCATTAAATCTTTTTAAACCCCTCAGTATGTATGCTTCACTTACGCTTGTCTTTGCTATTTCTGTGCTAAAACATTGATATTGTTGCAGACCGGTGGGGTCGGGTGAGAAGACCACTAGGTTGGGATGCTACGTCGATTCCCCCCAGACTCCCCGGAATTGTAGGCCGTCGCTCACGGATAATTCCGTGACGCAGTGGGTCGCTTAACCGACCGTGGACGCCAATAACTCAACCGTGTGACCTCGGGTGCTCCTGCCTATGGGTGAATCGGGTTACCTCTTTAACCACGCGGTTTAACTACCGGGGAACCACACCCTCGGTACGCCTTTCCGAACTGGATCACTCCACCGGATCAGATCTCCTTTCCGGATCGGATGCAGCCGAGCGGCACTGCCAAGGACGTACCGGCTAGAAGGAACGGATTGTTGGGAATAAAGACCCAGCTAAACCTGGATTCGAACCATGCTGGACCAATGAGGGAAAAGAAAAAAGTGAGCTGGGAACATTTCTATAACAATTATTTATTTACAATAAGCGAGGAAAAGCATGTGGCACAACAAAGGTTTATTGGGTGTTGAATGCAGGGAAAGATGAGAGAGAGTGGTGGGGTGCGGCACAATTTTTACAAGCAACTTACAAAGCAGACACAGTGCAGACTTGAAGCAAGATTAATAAAGCAACAATCACAACAATAAAAGATCTTAAACAGGCTTACTGAACGGACAGGCGCCAACACTCTCAGACACACACTCAGCCAAAGTAAACCCAATTGTGAAAGGGACTTTTGCAGCCAGGGAGGGAGTTGAGGTTACAGTTTTTCGGTACCTGAGCGTTTCTGGGGAGGGATGCTCCGTGGTGCGGCACCCGACAATGGTTGAGTTGTTCGGCCACAACCGTACGTGTGGAGATCGTGTCTGCAGGAGGGGCTCCAGTGGAGAAGAGCGGAGTCCAAAGGGGGGGGGCAAGAGATGAGCAGCAGGCAGGACCAGGCAAGAGGCCGTCCGTCGAGGCCCACGCCACGCATGTCCGGCCTTTGGCAGGTGGATGGTGGTGCAGCTTTAGCGTTTGTCCAGCTGAACGTCGGGATTTTGCCTCTGAAAACGAGTCGCTGGGTAGATGGTGGTACGCTGTGGCCAGCGAAACGAGGGTATCAAGCGAGATAATGGCACCGTGGATCGGAAAAGGAGGGAATAAAATAAAAGGGGAAAAATGATTTATGAATCCTAACTAATATCCCATCGCAATGCACCCCCTTGCTTTCCCACTAAACAAAAGGTAGGGACCTAACTACACATATATTAATGGCATAACTGACTCAGGACAACTCTCTGTTGTATGCATACGGTTCCGAGAACCATAACAATATTTACCACATTCGTTATGTTTTACATTTAACTCTTAAATATCTTGTATCTGAGGTGTTTGATTTATTGTGATTGTATGGGTGACCATCACCAAGACACATTCCTTGTGTTTAAATAAAGTTCCTCTTCTTCTTATCTTTTAAATATGGTAACTCCCAAATATCTTTATATTTATATCCATAAGGGAAGGTGCCAATCCCATTTTCTAAAATGTATCTTTTATTATCAAAAACTCCGAATGCCTTTTTATTTACTTGTTCTGTGTATAATTGTTTTTTATATCTTATCGTCTTCATTTTTCTATACTCTTCTTTCTTAAAAGCTAAACAGTTGTAAAAATGCTTAAAGTTTATCGTCTCTTCGATTACATTTTTCTTTATCCCCTTCAACTTATTACATTTAGAAGCATCATCCTTTGAGGAATAGTACTTGTAAGCATGCCTTTGCTCTCAATCCCTCAAATTCACTCATAACTTTTCCACCCAATTCATCTTTTAAAACATTCCAATAACCTATTAATACATTTTAGAGAATAGACTACTACTCGGTTCATAATTGCTTGTATTATACAGTAGTGGCCAAAAATATTGTCACCCTTGCACTTTTTTCAAATAACTCACAATTTTTACAAAGAATAAGTTGAAATTGACAAAAGTATTTGGTCTCCACAATTCTATATTTTATGGTTAATATTACAGAACCTTTGCTTTTGATCAAGATGTTAACATGTCCTATTAAAATCAGAAAATAAAAAGAAATGGCATTGACAAAATTTATTGACACCCTCGACTTAATATTTTGTAGCACAGCCTTTGGACAAAATAATTGCAGTCAAGCACTTCCTGTAGCCATTAATGAGCTTCCTACATCTCCCTGCTGGCAGTTTGGCCCACTCTTCTTGTGCAAACTGCTCCAGTTCTCCCAGACTTGAAGGGTGCCTTCTCCCAACTGCTGTTTTCAGATCTCCCCACAAGTGTTCAATGGGATTTCGACCTGGACTCATTGATGGCCACTTCAGAACAGTCCAGCGTTTTGTCTTGAACCATTCCTGGGTGATTTTTGAATTGTGTTTAGGGCCATTGTCCTGCTGCAAGACCCATGACATTCAATGAAGACCCAGCTTTCTGACACTGGGTTGAACATTGCACTCCAAAATGCCTTGGTAATCTCATGATTTCATGATGTCATGCGCACATTCAAGGCACCCAGTGCCAGACAAGACATTCTCCCAGAAGGATTTTGGTTTGTTCAAGTACATTTTGGCAAACTCCAGTCAGGCTTTCTTACGTTTCTCTCTCAGCAGTGGGGTCCTCCTGGGTCTCCGACCATAGAACCCTCTTTCATTGAGTTGGCGACAGATGGTGTGAGTTGAAACTGTCATACCTTGTGTCTGAAGGTCAGCTTGAATCTGTTTGGCAGTTCATCGAGGTGCTTTCTACACCATTAGAACAATCCTTCGCTGCAATCTTCGATCAAGTTTTCTTTTGTAGCCACGTCCAGGGAGGCTGGCTACAGTGCCATGGGCCTTAAACTTCTTGATAGCATTGCTATCAAGATAGTACGGTGGATACAGGAACATCAAGGTCTCTGAAGATATATTTGTAGCCTTGAAATTGTCCATGCTTGGCTCCAATCTTGCGTCTGACCTCCTCAGACAATTCTCTGATTTTCTTTATTTTGGCCATACCAATTGCGGTACACAGTTGCAGACACAAAACAGCAGAATGACTGCTTTTATCTAATCAATGACTCCTGCAACTCACCACAGGTGTGTTCAATTCCAAAGTAAAGGAGAATCACCTGCATGAAATCTATTTATTTCTAACGACTTCTAAAAGGTGCTAATAATATTTTCCGAGCAATTTTAGGATATAAAGTATTTGTGGAATAAGCTAAGATCGTTCTTTTTCAGCTTTTTTTTTGTTTTGTTTCACTGCAAACCAAAGAAGTGCAAACGTGGATACCAAAAGATTTTTTGTAATTTCAACAATTTTCTGGAAGAAATGGTGCATCATTTGAAAAAAAGTGCAAGGGTGACAATATTTTTGGCCATGACTGTATATATTGATGACTTGCGTCATATCCTCATAAACAACACCGGTATTGATTTTCAAAATATAACTGTCTGTGTCCATGTCAAGTAGATTAACTCCATTCTCATATTTATTATTTGGGTTGTTGTAGAAGTAGTCATACATAAACAACTTTGAGAAGTCGAGAATTAATGTTCCTTTTTAAATGGGTTTATCAATTTCAATGCTCTATTCATATGAATAGCAGATTTTTTTTTTAGAAAACACCTGCACTCTTTGAAAGCTTGTTTTATTAGTTAATTTGGATGCCTCTTTCCAAGATGTCATTTGTTTTATGTTTTGCCTATTTCTTACATTTTCCATTGTCTTTCCAAACAGTTTTATTCATTAATTTATATTAAAAAAAATAGAAAAATCCCTCTCAAAAATCTGTTTTTGCTTCTGTTATCTTTTTTGTATTGAAATCAATATAGGTCTTTAACCAATGACTGTCCGAACTTTAAAATTCTATGAATTTTCTTCACTCTCAACCCAGCAGATAAATATTGGCTCAACTTCCCTTGATGTATAACACAATTCTCCATCATATAATGTTGTAAGTAATTTTTCTGTTGGTTTGACTGTAGAAAGAAATGATTGTTGATAAAAGAGCCATTATTTTCTCAGACTTTACTTATTGGGGGCATATGGCAGGTCCTTATGCTTCTGTGGAGTTCTTCTGCATTGATTTCAAATCAACCTCAAAATAATACCAACTTCTGCTTTGTCCAATTCTTTTGCGAAGAGATAACGATGTTTTGTAAAACTCTTTCATGTTTCTCTTTAACCCACTTGAGTTTCGCCTACGTTAAAGATTGAGACATAGCCCATCCATACAAATTGTTGGCATCATAATACATCAACTAAGAACTATGTTTTGTAGCCTCATAGTTATGAATATGCAGTAAAAAAAATTCCTCCAACGCGGGGGATACGTTCTGCGATAACCTCATGTTGGAGGAATTATTAAACATATGGGGAAATTGGGGATATGTTCCAGGCTACCAAAAAAACTGACCCTAAAACAGCCATTCTTGCAATTTTGTTTTCTTTTTACATGTTTCTTTGTATGGAATGGTGCAGCATTATTAAATATACATTAAAATAAGTGTTAGTATCATAATTGTACTGTATTATTGCAAAATAACCCACCTTAAGGTGAGGTGGTTGTTGGAGGTTTGGGTGTTGAAGTGCTGGTGGGTGGTGTTGAAGTGCACCTAAATAATTGTGTTGGAGGCACTTGCTTTGCCTTCTGTTTTAACTCCATGTGAAGTTCTGTGTAGGGATCTAAAGCTGACTCGATGGGCCACTTGAACTTCAGACTTCTTTGTTGATGTAAATTTGAACTGCGATCACGATGACTGCAGGTGGCGACTCAAATAATCGTATGTATAAATTAAATATGAATTAACCCTTGTCCACACAAAGCAGGTCTTTTTAGCCTTGTATTTAGCCTAATAAGACCTCCCTTGTGTGGACAAGGGTTAAGTAAAGTACAGTACAGTAACAAGTAATAAGAATAATATAAATATTTGGGAAAACACCAGTCACGATCGTGTAAATGTGAAACACCCTCACGTTGGGGAGGTTTAGGCATTTGATTCAGCGTGTAAATTGGAAACCGCGCTCAAAGAAGCCACATTGTAGGAAGTTTTATTGTATTTGTTATTTGCTTTAGCATACCAGACCAGTCAAAAGTTTGGGCAGACCTACTCATTCAAGGGTTTGTCTTTATTTTTACTATTTCTGCATTTACACTAATAAAAGGCAATGTGTGTGCGTGTGTGTGTTTGTCGTTGATTGGGATCTAAAGTACATATGTGGATTTCAGAATGTGGAATGGAGTCCTCCAAGGGTAGGCTCAAAGCATCCACCTTCATTTCGGTAAGGGGGTCATGATTCACGAATCAAGCTGTGAAGTTTTCTGTTCTCAAAGTTTTTTCCTGTTCTCAAAAAACTACTGAACCAATTTTCTCTGTGTCGATGTGTATTGTATAGCACCACCCGGTGGTAGCCGGTATTATAAATCATCTTCTTTGTCATTGACATATGGCCATTTCCATGCTTGCATGTGTAAGCCAGAAAGTTTAACAAAATTAAAGGACGTTTAACCAACCTTATAATGTGCATTATGTCGAGTGTCGGCGACTAAACCGGCTCCCCCCACCAGGTACCCCTGGTGTGGAGGGTGTATGGATATGGACACACACCAGGAGAGCAGGATTAAATCCACAACCTGACAACTGGCAGAGGAGCTCCTTGTGAGCCAACAGCCATTCATATCTGATGCCAACTGCATCTGCAGACATCCTCCTGCAGTTCCCTCTGAGGTTGGTGGCAGGATTTGCACTCCGGCCACCATAAAAACACTTCACTCTGCAAAACACACTGAGGTGTGTGTCGAGGTAGTGCTGAGGTGTCGTCTACCAGACGCCAGTCTCATCCGGTTAACCCGAGGAAGTCCCTTTGGGTGGGTGCATGGAATGTTCTATCCCGAGAAGATGGGGATGGGCCACGCATCTGCCTGGGGGATGGCCGGATGGATGCTCCTGGAGTACCAGCGGAAAGTGGAAGCAGTGACGCATGCTCCGTATGTATGTATGTATGTATGTATGTATGTATGTATCTTCACCCCAACATTTGGATAAATCAAAAAAGAACATTATCTTTGATGATTGTGTTAATGAGACAACAAACGGTTATGGATAGATACTACACAAGGAGACATTCTTCTTGTAATTGTATTTATCTCAGTCAATCACACTTTCAATTCCCTTGTCACTCAATAAGAAACAATGTCAAAACTTATATTTTATTCAAGCTGAACGCAATGGACATATAATTTTTGGAGAGACAATTGTTTGCCATGTCGTAAAAAGGAATATGAGGAGTATATGAAATACGACTGGAAAATATGAATACAGTACATTGTTGTGAAACAAGATGAGATAGTAAATGATATTTTTCAAAAGATAAATGCAGAAAATGAACATGCAAGAAAGAGCAAGAAGGTTTCAGGAGCATTAAGAGTTCGTTTCAAAAGTTGGAAAGCAACAAGAAGACATAAAGAAGAAATGGAGACAAAAACTAACAGGTTTCGAAGCGTTTGAACGAAAACAAGAGAAATCATTTAAGCCACTTTTACAAACTCAACAAAAAATGATGGATGTTTCTACAATTCCAGCGATAGAACACACTCCTGGAAAACTTCAAATGTTAAAAGATTGTCGTCAAATGACAGAGCAAGAACTGGGGGATAGAGGCGAATTATTAGATGATGATGAAGGAATATTTCGACAAGTGGAAGAGGTAAATCAACCTCCTGAATATGTTGTGAAGGTTCTACAAAACAATGAATTTTCAACGGTTTCAAAAAGCACTGTGCGTCTCCTAGCAACAGAAGAAACAGCATCATTCCATCTTGTTCATGATAAGGTGGTGATATTTAATGATGAATTGATATTCTTGAGTTCTGCTTGACCAAATGTTAAATTGAGCCCCAAATTAATGTCTCTTCAAACAAAAGGTTCAACCTATTTTGTTCAACTTTGTCCCAAAATATTTTGTCCAATATTTTGATGAACTGTTGAATACACAAACTGAAGATGATATAGCATATACTGATTGACTATACTTGCTTGATTATAGTGTCTGCTGCTGTTAAAAGTAAGAAAGAAAGAAAAGCAGAAACACATTATTGAAGCCTTAAGTAAGCTTTGTTCAGGTGTTAGCTTTCTTCCAAATGACCCATCACAATTAGTTAATAGGCTTATTGCTGTTTGGTAGTAAGAAGGCTGGAAATAATTGTTTCAGTGAAGCATCAGCCATTTTAGGCTCGTTGTTAACTCTTAAAATAATTAATAAATGTCAATACAAACATGTTGTCATGGATCCGGGGTTCGAGGAATGCCATGAGAAGGAGCACTTGGGTCCCTCCCGAACGTCCGGTCCTGAGGCTGCTGGGCACAGATAACTCCACACACCGGCAGTTTGCCAAGCAACCACAAAAACCGATTGGAACGACCAATCCGGGCAGGGTTACACTACTTCACGTGATACCTGAATGTGGAAGGCCGGCTAATCGGGGTAACTTGCCCTCAGCGCACACTCAAATTACTGCCAAATGTTAGAGTGAGTACCTGCTGGTGCACAAAGCAAATTATTGGGGTGCAACTTCCCGTTTAATTATACTTGTGTACTGTGTCGGACCAATAAAGGAATAGACAAGCGAGACATATTGGAAATGACAACAAACAATTATTTATTACAAACACACAAGCAAGCAATCATTTAAACAAGTATTTATAAGCAAGAAAGCAAAAAGGTAGAGAAGAGCAGATTTAACCATAAAACGTATTCTTAATTCAATCTTACACAAAACACTTGGCCATCATTCACTCAGGGGAGAAGAATAAAACAAGGAGGACTTGAAAATAAAATAATAGTAACATATGGAGAAAAGAAAAATATCCTTTTCCTTTCTCCCTCACCTCACACAACCCAAATACAAAAGAGAATATATACAAGAAAATTCAGGGGAAAATGGATGGGGAAGATGGGCAGTGGCGATGTGGACATGCAGCCACGTCCCTGAGGTGCCCAGATCCAGTAGGTGAGTCCTTTCCAGCATCCAAGATAAGCGAGCTATATAAGATACTCACCCTCCTCTGTCTCAAATTCTTCCTCCTCGGGCCCCTGTCGATGAGGTGCCGCCATTTGGCCTCCTCATCCATCGTGGCTGACAGGATCGAGAGGGCAGTATGACGCTCGTGCAAGGACTGTTCTTTTTCCACAATAGCTCGACACCAACTTCTCGTGAAACCTTCCTTTCTTTACCCTGACACGCTTTTGGTCCTTCCCTCACGAGCCTTCTTTGTCTTTGAGTCTTCTGCTCACGCGAGCTTGTCCCGTTCGCTTCTGCCTTTCTGCTTCTCTTAGCCTTTATGCTCAGCAGCTTTTTGTCCTTGCTCATGTGAGCTTTCCTTGTTTACTTCTGCCTTCTGCTTCCCTCACAACCAGAAACCTTCTTCAAGGCAGAAACATTCACCAACAGGCAAATTGCATTGCGTTCCATTCCGTTATCGCCTCTTCTTCTCTCACCAGCTCTGCGTCCCTGCTTCTTCACATCAGCTCTCTTCCCTCCCTCCAAGCTTTCTCTCTCTCCCATTGGTCCGCAGCCGATGGGGCTGGCTCCACAACGCCACTTGTGGAATTTGCCTCACCATTCTGAGGTAACTTTCAACGAAGCCCCCGTCCCACCCTTGACGTGCCCAAAGCCGCGATGAGAGCGCCATGCCCCCTCCCCGCGCATGCAAAACCCCACTCGTACTGTTCTGCACTGTACGATGCCTGTGCAAAGCGACGCACTTCGCAGACCACGACCAGCACCAAGAGTCATGAACATGCATGTGAGATGCGACATGAACATGCAAGTGAGAGCACCCGATGGGTTAACGTCCAGATGAGTCGAACATGTCCAACGAAGCAATGCGTGAATGGAGGGAACACTGAGAGAAATTCCGCAGGACCAAGGGACAACCGAACAGCCAGGGTGCCGAAGGCAAGACCGATGGGGGTGAATGAGGGACTGTTGAAAGGATGTTTTATGGAGGGGAGATTATTGGTGGACCGTTGAAACTGGTCAGTGGGGGTAAAGGAGGGAAGATTCAATGGAGCAAAGCGATTGAACAGAACGATGGTGTAAAGGAAGAAAGACTGAAAGTAACAGAGGAGGGAGGGGGGACATTACACTGGACAAATACAGTCCAGCCAACGCATGCCCCCAAAACAGCCCTTTGACAAGGCAACAAGGACTATCTATACAAAGACTAATGAAAAAACTGATCCTCGAATCACCTATGTGTTCATGTATCTCTACCTGGAGTTAATTTTCCAATTGAACATATTATTGAAGCTTGAAGTAAACTTGGTTAAGGTGTTGGCTTTCTTCCAAATGGAGCATCACAATTAGTTAGTAGACTTATTGTTGTTTGGTTGTAAGAAGGCTGGAAACAACAATTCTTTCAATGAAGCATCAGCCATTTTAGGCCAGTTGTGGAATATGAAAATAATGAATAAATGTCAATACAAAGACATTTTAACCCATATTAAATCAGATGAGTTGCATAATCCTTAGCCACGTAATCACTCGTCATCATATTAAAGTTAAGTTCCATACAAACTACAACTTGACCCCACAAAAGAATATGAGGCATCTTTGCTGTCAGTGGAAACTTATTATACCCTTTTTTAATATCACAGAGAAAAACAATAAGTTTAGTTATAATCCGGGAAGTGGATACAAAACAATAACAGTTTCACCCGGCACGTACAAGATTTCCCATATATCTTCTGAAATTGCTCGCTTTATCAAAGAACAAGGTGATGAACCAAAAAATCTTGTTATAGATATTCAAAAACATCAAAATCAACTATTAGACTGAAAAATAATTGTGAAGTTGATTTCACAATTGATAATTAATTTGGAGAGTTAGTGGGCTTCTCCTCATAAAAAATTGAAACCAATGGAACATTTTACAACGATAATGTCATTCAAATATCTTCAGGTATAAATTCACTAATTTGAAAGAACAAATACAATATTTTCATTTAGCACATACTCAACCCCAATTGGTTATAAATTCAATATGCAACCAAAAAAAACCAAAATCTGGTTTATCTGCCCATGTCAGGAAAAACTACAAAGTAAATTTTCGGATAACTGGTCAAGATAATCGCATGATTTCCTCAAATGTAGAAATTATTTCTATAAGAATTCACTTACAAGAAGTTTTCCAATAAATAAATAACAGGAACAGACTGAAATTCAAATGGACAAAAAGCTTGGAAATAAATCATCAACAAACTTACTTGAATATTGCTGATAGCTTCTTGTGTAAATTTACATTCGACAAGGCTGGGAATGACACCAATGCCACCCTCGGAAATGATTTATTCTGGAAATAAGAGATATTGGTTGTTTATATATTGGAACACAAAAAATTTAAGCAGTTGATTATGTCTCTGCTACATCTGAAATGATGATATTTACACGATGTTCATCTCGTGATAGAATAGGTAAGGGGGCTGTTGAAGGTTTTATTCCTGATATGGCAACGGGAACAAATGCAGACCCCCATTATAGTCACAGAAAGGCAATGTATAATGATGATACAAAAGCAGAAAATAGTTTTATTGTCGCAGTTCCTCTTAAAGGGATATTTGGATTTTGTGATTATGATAAAGTTCTGTATGGACTTAAAATTAGATTTCAACGATAAAGGAATGATAATGAAAATAGATTGCTTTTTGGTGTTGACAGTGCTTTCGCTGCCCAGAATAAATTTGTTATTGATGAAATGAGTTAGTATATCTAACTAATAAGTGTGAGTTTGTGTGTGTATGTGTATGTGTCTCCTCCATAACTCCACAACCATAAAACCAAGCAGCCTGAAACTTTACATGCATACTAAGAAAACTTCATGGAATTGCAAGAGTGAGAAATGGGTGCTTGGGTTAATTAAAATAGCCATTTTGAAGACAATTAACGGCCATATTGAATTATGTCCTTCATCAGGAGATCGCCCACCTCACTCTCTGGGGTTTTAAAGAATTTCCTGGGTAACATCACCGGGGTCTGAAGCCGCCATGTTTTTTTGTCCTGCTCAACCTTACCTCGACTTGGAACAGACACAACGATTTCTTAATGATAGCTTTTTTATTGTTTGTTTGTTTTTCCACTTTCCTCACTCATATTATTGAATGCCTGTTCATCATAGCTACGAATCGCTGCGTACATTACAATGCTTAAAAACGTCTGGAGATGTCAGCATTCGTCGATTTCAATAATTTCCGCATATGCGATCACCACACGAATGTCTTAAATTAAGGAGAATTACAAAATTTAAGTTCCAGAATCGAACTTACAAGTTCGATACCGTGATTGTACACTGGAGGGAGGAGGGAAAATAAATTATATGATCACAATGAGAAAAATATATTCAGTTCTGAAGTAAGGAATCACCACATCACGGCAGGAGAGCCGAGAGGTTAGGCATGCTCACCGTGTGTAGCCTGGACTCAGATCGCAATCGAGCTCGAAACCGTATTCCCGGTGTTTCACAGGCCGGGTGATTCATCACTGCATGTTGTCTCTCGGATGGACAATAAACTGGGCATTACTTCTGCCGGAATCCCTCACCCCTCTCCCTCCCACCCCCTATCGCTATCTCCAACCTCTCCCGTCCCCCATCTTTTCAATTTTTGAAATTTGATTTCCCCATCATTTCGGTCAAATTTGACCACAACCTTCATCACCAGTGATGGCATTTAAAAATACATAAAAATGGGGTATGAAGGGGTCTACAGGGGGAGCTTACAAGGTGAGGCGGGGTGGGTTGAGGTGGGGTGAGTTCCCCCTCCCCCAAAGAGGTATTTGCTTTCTTCCAGAAACAATACACACAATTCTGCTGAAATTTGACCACAATCTTTATCACCTCTGATGTACCAAGGTTTGTTCATGGCATTAAAAAAACATCCAAAGTTATTTACTTTATTCTCCATTATATATTTTGTGGGTCATCCATGCCAACCACTGGTTGCCCGATTATAATCCTGTGTAATCCTTTAATCCAATTACACATTGGATTATAACTAAACTCCCGATTATAATAACAAACAAACAATAAAAAATAATTATCTTATCCAGCCACTACCAGGTGAGCACCCAGGGGTATTGCCCCTATGTTTAATATCTCTGTGAGGTTCTTCATCGTCATTCCTGTAGCTCTATCACTGGACAACTTTGGCATTATTCAGCTTCCAGGATGTTCTCACTTCATTCTTGAGGTCTTGATGTTTGGTCATTTTCTTGATTTCTGCATCGGTTAGTCCAAAATCGCTGGCATTAACACCTCAATCAGCAATGCCTTCTTCTATTTTTGTACCTAAGTATGATGTCTGGACGGAACTCTTCGTTTTCGATGTTCACACTCGATGGGATCATGAGGTCGTACGTGAGCACTAGGTACTTCCATGTTACAGTGATTACTTTTGGTTCATGTTCCCACAAATTTTCTGGAACTGGGACATCAAAGTTTTTTCAGATGGTGCCCAGCTGATCACGTTGCAAGCTCTGTTGTGTCATTGTGTGTACAGCTGTTCTGGCATGAGTTTTTTTTGTGTGTGTTCAGTCATTAAGTGCATAACATATCATTCTCTATACCAACCCCATCTCCACCCTCACCTTTCTCTTTCTTTTTTTTTTTCATTCTGTCTGTCTCAACGTTGGTGCGACATAGCTTCCCCCCCCCCCAACTTCCTTGCTCTTCACCCTACCCCCTTCCTAGCTTCCCTCCCTCCTGCCTCCTGGCTCAACCACCCCCCCCCTCTTTCTTAAGACCCCCACCCATCATCAAAGAGACGGGTTGTATTTGCTAGTCAGTGAATATACTCCTAATCTAAAGATGGAAGAGATATTGAATAGAAGACTTCACTCAAAGACACCGCTAAATGTATCATACCTGAAGAGACAGTGCCAACACGTTAAACTGGCATGTTGAACTTACATGTGGAATTTGGGCATTCTTGAAACAAAGCCACGATACCAATGGCTCATTTTTGGGAAACCAGATGGAGATACTTCCACTGAAAAGAATAATACGTTGAGTGATAATGCAAAGGTGAAACAACTTTGGGTTTCTCTTGATGGCTCTTGTGTTTCCCGAGTGTTAAATTATAATTTCCCTCGTGTTCTTTCTTCTAAACACTTCTATGAGCCGAGCTAGCTCTTGCAGAAAAGACCAAAACAAAAAAACACATCTTAATGTGATAATACTCTTTTTACAGATAATGCATTGGCTCTTCATCTTATTGAAGTCTTCATCATAATTATTAGAACAAATCCCCACAGGGTCTCCTAATATTCACAATATGTAGCATTTCTCAGGATGTGGCAATGCTGCAGCTGCAATGACCACACTCCCCACACCATAGATTTGGGAAAGACTTGAATACAACCAGGGGACTGCCACACAATAGTATTGTTTTCAAAAGGTTCTCTGGGATCATTAACTATTCTTGACAACATTGGTTCAATTACACCTGCTATCGGAGTTTGGGAATCAAACCCAGACATGATAGCTCAGAGGAGAGTATTTGAAAGAAATAAACAATTCTATTTCCTGTTCTGCCTGATATTTTAAACACCTTGCCCCCTCTGCCTAACTGTTCATGTTTTTTTTGTTTGTTTGTTTTCCCCCAGACTCACAGGACTGCTTCCGTTGCCAGAAATATTTTGGTTCAAGTTCACAGCGTGTTTATTGCATCCCACTTCCTGAAGAGCTCCTCGCATTCTCTGATCCAATGGCTATTACCTTGTTGGCTTTTGCTTCACTTGGAAATGCAATGACACTGGCATTAAGCATGACATTACTTTGGTGTGATAAACAATCCACTTCAAATAAGATAAAAGCCCTCCTCTTATTCGCCGTTTCCATCTCATTTGCCAGCAGTTGGACCTTTGCTGGAAAGCCGTTGAAGAAAACATGTCAAATAAGAAAGCCATTGGCCTCCTTTAGTATCACACTGACAACTTCGTGTTTAATGAGCATTATCCTGCATCTTTGTCGCAAATCTGGAGGTAAAGTCATCTGCCATCTGTCTGTCTGTCTGTCTGTTTGTGACCCTCTCCAGAGCATAGCTCCGTGATGTTTGATGCAATCTTGATGAAACTTGGACACAAGCTAGATATCATGGTCAAGTTGTGTCTTTTTGTATGAGGGTCATCCCACGCCCCTTGTGAGCGGAGCCACGCCCACTTGAACTTTTTATTTATTTATTATTTATTTTGTATTTTTTTCTCGATTTTTTTCTCGCAATTTCATTTCCTAGAAGCTGTGCGTAATGTCCATAAGTACAACATATAAAAAAATCCAATTTGATTTGGTCAATTTTGACAGAAGAGATAGGTTTTTACGGTAGGGCTTCCTCAAAAGCTTCCACTAACTCAATTGTACCTATCGTGGCATTGTTCAATAATGCCCGCGAACCATCGTCGCCTCCCGGCTAGTTTGTTAACATTCTGTTGATAAAACTATTGTTCCAGCAGTTGACCAATACTGCAGGAGCACACAAGTGTATTTTTGGATACATTTCTCCATCAACGATTGTAAACATACTCCACAGATCGGTGACATTGATAGATTCTACATCAAGTGTTCATAAGCCACAAATATTGATAACAGTTGTAATGACACCATTCAAAAAGTACAACTTTTAACGTCAAACCAATTTGCTTAATTACAATCAGAATTTATCATTGCATCATATTTGTAAAGAGATGAAATGTCATGTTAACCCTTTGGACTTTTTCAGTGAATCCCATGATGAAAACTCAAAAGTTTATCAATGAGCACACTGTGATTTTTTTTGTAGCACCACATTAACTTTTGCTGTAGTTTGGGATCTTCTTGGATTCTCCCATGTAAATTACAACACAAATATCGTCCAGGAAACATCACTTTGGAATGCGTGGATTCATCGATTGCCTGGTCTCTTTGCACGTTGTCCTACTGGTGATTCTTTTCATCATTTGCTGTTCCCTGGCATTCAAAGCCCAAACGTATTTACCACATCTTACTGAACCAAAGTTCATCAATTTCTACATGTATTTCTGTATTTTAGCACTGTTGCCTTTATTCCTGCCTACATCACCACACAAGGAAATTTACTGTGGCTACAGAAATATTTGCAATTATTGTTAATCAACTATGGTTTACTCGTAAGTGTGGTTTTGCCTCAGGCGTACACTGTTATTTTCAGGAGGAAATAAACTTTTTTCAGAAGATGTCCATTGAATGTTCTTTTGTAGAGATATAAAAAAGAACACAAAATAAAATGATGGAAGAATATTTCGAGACAAAATGCAGATCAAACTACAACTACCGCTCATTACTGCAAGCAGTTATGCCGGGTAACGAACGATGCCCGTTCCAATGACGATGACATCCCATTATGTCATTTTTATCCAACTATAGCTCTCATGGCAGGTCGATCCCAAGAAGTGCCACTTATAAATGTGAGCAGTGATTCATACGTTCTCTGGAACCACTTCACCGATTGATGCAAACCTTGATGATATATATATATATAATAATATATAATATATATTATAGTTGCGGCCGGGGGGGGGGGTTGGGTGAGAAGACGCTGGGTGGGAAGCTATCTGCGGTTCCCAACAGACTCCCGGAATTGTAGGCCGTCGCACACGGATAATTCCGTGACGCGGCGGGTCGCTTAACCGACCGTGGATGCCAATAACTCACCCGCGTGACCTAGGGTCTCCGTCTATGGGTTATTCGGGTACTTTATTTTTTTTTTTTTTTTTTTGTATCCATGTCCAGGCTCGTATGAGAGCTAACACACAACGCACAGCAAGGGGCATGAGACAAGAGGGGCGGGAGTGGAAGGACAAAACAGTGGGAACAGACACATTAGGTGATCTGTGGAAGGAGAGGAATGGGGATGGGACGGGGAACATGGGAAGAGAAGATGGACATTACAGGGACTTTCAGGAAGGAAAGCAGGGAATTGAAGGAAGTGGGCTTGGGTGGATTATCGGGTAGAAAAGATCGAGGATTGTGTGGGGGATGATAAGAGGTGGTGGTGAACAGCTGTTTTGAACCTGGAGGAAGAATGGGAAAGAATAGAGTGAGGGAGTTTATTCCAAAGGCGGAAAAAAGAGGAATGAAGGAGTGAAGGTGAGCAGTGGTTCGTGATTTTGGTAGTTTTACCAGAAGGGGTTGTTGTGCGGACCTTGAGCGCCTGTGCAAATGTGGTGGGACAAATGGCAGAGAAGGCAGGGGGGCAAGGCTGGAGAGAGTCGGTAGAAGACAGAAAGACCACCGACCAACCTGCGGTGATTGAGTGAGAGGCCCAAAGACTCAGCTCATTGCGGGAGATGCGATGATCCTAATGCCTGGTTTCGACAGCGTGAAGCCGAGAAAGGTGGAGGCAGGAGCACCAGCCAGAGGGAGAGCAGTACTCCATCAGGCTACGGACAAAAGCTTTGTAAGTGGTCAGGAGCTCAAGAGGGCGAGGAAGGACTTTGCACGACGGAGGATTCCCAGTCGGCGACTGGCTTTTGAGGCGAGGTTGGAATGTGACTTTCCCAGGAAAGGTCATGACAGATAGTGAGACCCAGAAGCTTGAAGAAAAGACTTCTTCCAGAGGATTGTTGAGAAAGTGGATGGGGGTTTTCTAACGGTCCTTTCGAAGAGACATAGTGAGAGTGTGAGATTTGTCTGGATTGAAAGACATGTTCCATGTGTTGGACCATTTTGTGATTTTATCCAGATCTGCAGTGAGCGAAGAAGCTGCTGCTTGCCGGTCTGAGGGATGACAGATGGTACGGCAGAGGGTGGAGTCATCGGCAAAGAGATATAGAGGATTTTCCAGAGAGTCGGAGAGATCATTGATGAAAACCAAAAAAAGAACAGGCCCAGAACGCTACCTTGAGGAACTCCAGCCTGCACAGAGAGGGGATGAAAAAACTCCATTTAGGGCCACACGTTGCCACACTCCATCCTGCACAACATTTAGGATTACTTCATTAATCACGTGGTTTAATTACGGGGACACGCCCTCGGTACCCTTGTCCAAACCGGCTCACTCTGCCGGACCGGATCACTTTCCCGGATCCGGATGCGGCCGAGCGACACTGCCAAGGACGTACCGGCTAAAAGGAATGGATCATTGGGAATAAAGTCCTGGCTAAAGTAGGATTTGGACAATGCTGCATCAATGGAAGAAAAGACAAAAATGAGCAGGGAACATTCCTAATAATGATTTATTAACAGTGGGCGAGGAAAGATATGTGGCACAGTGAAGATTTATTGGTGTGTGTTGTGCAGAGATAGGGGAGAGAGGTGTGGTGCAGCAAATAAACAGGCAACTTACAAAAGGGGACACAGAGCAGACTTAACGCGAATAGAATAACAATAACAATAACGATCTTCTGCAGTCTTACTTAGGCAGACAGGCGCCAGGACACACACATACGCACACACACAGACACAGAAAACTCAATGAAGAGGGAGTTTAGAACCAGGAATTGGGCACCGTAAAGGAGGAGCTTGAGTCGAGAAGGAGCAAACTCCAGAGTGTGAGGGTGGAGTAGTAGGCGGGAAGAGGTAGGTGGGTGGGGTCATCGTAGTTTGGGCGTAGACGAGGACGCGGAGACCAGGAGCAGGAGGCAGGTTATGGTAGTGTCGACGAGGCGAGGCGAGAGAGAGGCGGAGAAACTCAAAAAGCAATAGGCAAGAGAGAGACAGAGGAACTTCCCATACCTTTATAGGATTGCAGCTCGGGGGGAGGGGCCACCCCGAATCGTAACATAATCACGTGAATCGGGCGCTCCGATTTGCCCCGACCCCTCACATGGCCCACCAGCTTGGGCCGGAACCGCCTCACTTCGTTTCCAGCAAGGCCATCTCAAACAGTGGCAATATTGCGCTCCGACCCCACGAGATGACATGAAGTGCCCACACCGAAATTGGCACTACGAATCATCCTGCAAAAACCCCCAGGAGACTGGTCGAGTGTCCGCATGCCCGCTCAGGCATTCGACCAACGTCGATCAACGCACTCGTACCGCGCGTGCCAACGTGGCCTGCACTGTACATTCCCTGACTCGATCGCAGCTTCGCTGGCCTTAGAGACGAGAAGACGTTCACCATCTGTGGATACTCCACTGCTGCCAGCGAGGATGAGGTACATAATCATGGTAAATCAGTGCAGTCTCACGAGCGGCGTACGTGTCTGCTTTCGAGCACATTCCATGCAGTGCGCGCGGTTCCGCCATTACGCACATGGCCAGCGTCACTTCACACGATCGCTTACACGACTCGCAGCATTGTGTGCGGGGCGAACACCAATATGTGTCGGATATTGCGGTTAAAAAGGAACTAGCCCTTCTACTCGCACACTCGTATCCTGCAACATGGCCTGGAGTCGTCTTTGTGCCTCGGTACGCGTTTCGAAGGTGGGCATCGTGCTGGCTGTGCTTCCGTGCCACACCAATTCGTGCAGCCTCTTAAAGGATTTTTTCGCATGCCTTTTTAATGCAATCGGCAATTCTCCCCAGACCATCGGAATCTTGAGTATAATCCCCACCAAAAGCACACCACATGATCGGCGCTGCAGTTACCCCACGCGGCCCGCACGCGCTTGCCTTCACGAGGCCCACCTTTCACGAAGGCGCACGTGGCTGATTTACCTCAGGAATATCAGAAAGAGAAGAGAGGCGGGATGAAATGAAGGAGAAAATGATTGAAGCAACCCAGCTATTAAGTCTCACAATGCACTCCCTTGTTGTCCCGCTAAACAAAGGAAGGGGTCTATCTACAATATAATATGTACTAACTGTCTTTGGACACCTATCTGTTGTATGCATGCAGTTCCGAGAACCGCAACAATATATTATATCATCCACTACCCATGTGGAAAAAGGCTTCAAACCAATGAAATCATTGGTCACATGGTTTGGCAGCAACGTTGGATTGAAGGAAAACCTTTAAAAAAAATCTTATGCTCTGAAACCACTGAACCGATTACATTTTAGTTATCAAGCTTTTATCCCAATGCGTACTTGATACTATACTTAACGTTTTGCATCGATTGGTTTAGCAGATTCACAGAAGGGGTTTTTTAAAGGTTTTAGTTTAAATCCAATGTGGCTGCCAGACCATGTGACCCATGATTTCTCATTATCATATTTTATTTAGCATGGGTAGTACATCATATATACTGGATAAAGTTTTGCATCGATCTCTGAAGTTTACACCCAGCAGGATTAAAAACAAAACCTGTCAAATGCCGGAGGAGCTCCTTGTGAGCCAATGGCCTTAAATATCAAGTGCCCAACTGTGTCTGCGGACATCCTCATGCAGAGGGGTTACATTTTATTCAGAGGTTGGTGGCAGGATTTGCACTCCGGCCACTGTAAAACCCTTCATCCTGCACAACATACCAAAAGCAAAATAAAATATGAAAACCCACGCCATGGAAGTACCTCCTGTGCAGCTTCCCTTCGCAGGGCAGCTCACCGGATGATGGGATTGTGGCAAAGCCTTTGGGACCTCCAATCTTTGATGAAAGGAGGGAAACCACGGGTAACCTTCCAGGGTCAGATTGCAGTCGTGTTTGTCGAGGTGGTGCTGAGGTGTCATCCACCAGTCGGTGGTCTCCTTGGGTTAACCTGAGTCGGCCCCTTCGGGTGGGTGCTTGGAATGTCCTATCCGGAAGAGAGAGGATGATCACCTGTCTCTTATCATTTGAGCTCAAGCACGTTTAGACATCGGTTTTGCAGCACTCTGAGGTTCGGAGACCAGATTTCGGTGACATAATGGCATGTGGTTGCACCTACGATTGGTCTGGTTGCTCTGATGGTTACCATGCCCAATGAGTTGCTGTAGCTACTGTATGTCCAATAAGCTGACTCCAATGATAATTGAGGGAACACTGGTCAATGAGCGTATTAGGAGACCAAGGATTTAGGAGACTCCTGCGTGGCATTTACCTGGTCTCTGTATATGCTATGACTGAGGCGAGTGATCTCACCGTGAAGGACGCAATCTCTGCCACGCCCAAATCTGTGGTTGATCAGTGCCCCAGGCGAGATACACTTCGAGTCTTGGGGGATTTCAATGCAACGACTGGAACTGATAGGGATAGTTATGAGATGTGTGTTGGTCCCCATTGGTCTGGAATGGTGAACCAGAAGAGCACTAAGTTCCTTGCCTTTGCAAGAATTCATTGACTTAGGGTGGCTGGTACATGGTTTCAGCACCCACAGGCTCAGTGCTGGACTTGGTATTCCAACTCTGGTGGTGTGGCAAAGGAGATTGACCATGTGCTCGTTGATTATTGCTGGAGGATAATCAAGAACTGCAGGGCCTACGGGAGTGCTCTGTTCATCAAGACTGACCACAGGCTTGTTGTAGCCACTCTGAAGTTGCAGCATAAATCCAGGACAATGGCACCATCCCAGCCGAGGCTGGTTGTTGGCAAGCTCAAGGATGAGAGGGCAGCTGAGGAGTTTGCAAACAGGCCGAGTGGAGACTTGGGGTGGGGGGAGGGTCTGGCTACTTTGGGGAATCCTGAAGAGTTGCGGAGTGCCTTCAAGACCACCGACGATCCTTAATGTTGCAGGTGGATGACTTGGAACTCACCGAAGGGTGAAGAAGAATTTTGTCTCTCAAGGAACACTGGATACCAGGTCAGGTCAGGTATGGGAGCATGTGCCAGAGCAGCACGTCGCTGCATCGACTTTCTGCCGGTACTCCAGGGGCCTCCATCTGACCATCCATCAGGCAATGCCTGGCCCATCCCTATCTCCTCGAGATGCTGGTCAACCTGCTGCAACAACGAGCCACGTGGTCGGCCCATTGGCCTCCTCCACTCATGAAGCTCCCTCGCTGACAACGTCAGGAAAATGAGCCACACGTCCACACATCAGCAGCTGATGCTGACGGACTATGCATGTAACAAATCTCATTTGAGTCTCTCTCAGCAACCACTCGTTGGACACAAAGTCCGACCAGCGATAGCCAAGGATTCTCCGAAGAGACCTGCTACAAGGGAAATAAGTCTCCATCTCAGATCCCTGGTCAGAGTCCAAGTCTCACATTCATAGCACAAGACTGGAAGCACCAAGAAGCTGAAGACTCGGACTTTCGTCATCCCACACAAGTGCCGGTAGTGCCACACGCCATGCTCCCTTGAATCCATGACTCACCAGGCCCAAGCCAGACGTCTGTTGATCTCTGGCTCACAGCCAGCAGAGACATGAATATCATTGCCAAGGCAAGTGAATCTCTCTGTGTCCTCAACATCCTCAACACAAACAGGTACAGACAGGATAGCAGCATCCAAGATGTCATTGAAAAGCCTAGATATTAGTTTTGACCCAGGAAACCCGTAATCCCAGCAGCTCAGAGTCCTCATTCAGCACCTCGTGGGCCTCCAAAAGGATACCTGGAGTCTCTGCAAAGATGACTACATCATCTGCAAAATCAAGGTCAGAGATATTGACATTCCCAAACGATGCACCACATTTTGATCTCTGCGTTTGTTGAGGACCAGAAGAGTAAGGATACGGTCAATTGTTGACCTCTTTGGTGTAAAACCTGACTTCTCCAGACGCTGGTGCTCAAGCAGATGGTGGCGAACCCGATCAAGAATTATCTGAGCAAAGACCTTACCCGGCACTGAGAGCAGTGTCACCCCTCGGTATTTTTTGCAGTCTTGACGATCACTCTTCCCTTTCCAGAGAGGGACAAAAGGCCCCTCTTCCAGTTGGTTGGGATGATGCCTGTGTTCCAGGTAGAGCACAGAACTGCATGCAACGACACAAGTGCAGTATTTCCACCAGCATTGAGAGTTCAGCATAGATGCCACAGATCCCACGAGCTTTACTACAATTTCCAACGGTTCACCACAGCCTGTTTCTCCACAAACAAAGGTGGATTACAGTTGATTGCAGGGTCAGCAATAGGGATTGTATCACCCCTGACATCCAACTCGACAGCTGGTGGATCAGTCTGGTACAGCCGCTCAAAGTATCCGGCCCAGCGGGCCTTCACTTTGGACTCCTTTGTCAAGAGCCTACCACCCTCCGCTCGAATTGCAGTGCACCATGGGATGGGCTTAGAGGAACGCAATGCGCAAATTCCACTGTAGGCAGGACTAGAATCACTTGTTCACAAGTGATGCTCTACCCCCTCACAGATCCCTCGCACATAGGCCTCGTTGTCCACCCTTAGTGCACGTACAGTTTTATGCCTCAACTCCCTGAACAGCTCAGCTCTGCCATTCAGCCTGGCCCTGCGACTCTGGGTAATGATATCCAGTGTCCCTTGTGAGAGAAAATTCTACTTCGCCCACCGGTGAGTTCCAAGACATCAACCAGCAACATCAAGGACGGTGGTCTTGAAGACACTCCACAACTCTTCAGGATTCCCCAAAGCAACCAGACCCCACAAATCTCCACTCAGTCTATACGCAAACACCGCAACTACCCTCTCATCATTGAACTTGCCATCATCCAGTCGAAGCTGGGATGATACCATTCTCCTGGATGAAAGCTGCAACTTATGAGTTGCTGCAACAAGCCGGTGGTCGGTACTGAGGAACTGAGCACTCCTGTAGACCTTGCAGTTCTGGGTCATCCTACAGTGACCAGCAACGAGCACATGGTCAATCTCCTTTGCCACACCACTAGCGTTGGAATACCAAGTCCAGCGATGTGCTTGTGGGTGCTGACACCATGATCCAGCCACCCAAATCCATGACTTCTTGCAAAGTCAAGGAACTTGGTGCTATTCAGTTTCACAGTTCCAGACCCATGGGGACCAACACATGTCTCATAACCATGCCTATCAGTTCCAGTCGATGCAATGAAATCGCCCCAGACTAGAAGTGCATCTCGCCTGGGGCACTGATCAACCACAGACTCGAGCGTGGCACAGAATGCGTCCTTCACGATGAGATCACTCGCCTCAGTCGGAGCATAAACAGAGACCAGAGAAATGACACCCAAGGAGTGACGAATCCTTTGTCTCATAATACGCTCGTTGACCGGTGTTACCTCAATTTTCATTGGAGTCAGCATATTGGACACAGCTACAGCAACTCCTTGGGTATGGTAACCATCAGCGTGACCAGACCAATAGTAAGTGTAACCATCCGCCATGATCTCGCCGCAATACGGTCTCCGAATGTCAGAGAGTGCTGCAATACCGATGTCCAAATACTTGAGCTCAGATGATAAGAAAGAAAGGTGATCATACTCTTTTCGGGATAGGACATTCCAGGCACCCACCTGAAGGAACCGCCTCAGGTTAATCCAAGGAGACCGCCGAATGGTGGATGACACCTCAGCCCCACCTCGACACAGACTACCGCAATCTGACTCGGGAATGTTACCCCATGGTTTCCCTCCTATCATCAAAGATTGGAGGTCCCGAACGCTGTGCCACAATCCCATCATCTGGTGAGCTGTCCTGCAAAGGGAAGCTACACAGAAGGTACTCCCTACAGAGTGGGTTTTCAGATTTTTTTAATGCTTTTGGAATGATTTGCAGAATGAACAGTTTCACCGTGGCCGGAGTGCAAATCCTGCCACCAACCTAAAATAAATAGTAACCCAACTGCAGGAGGACGTCCTCAAACACAGTTGGGCACTTGATATGGATGGTCATTCGCTTATAAGGAGCTTCTCCACCCTCTGCTCACAACTGGATACCATTGACCAGAATTGCAGGGCCAGGCTAAATGGCAGAGCTGAGCTGTTCATGGAGCTGAGGTGTAAAACTACGTGCACTAAGGGTGGACAAGGAGGCCTTTGTGCAAGTAGTCTGTGAGGGGGTGGAGCATCACGTCTGGTCACATGATTCTCGTCCTGCTTACAGGGGAATTCGCGCATAGCGTTCCTCCAAGCCCATGCCTCGGTGTACCCTCGGTGACAAAGGAGTCTGAAGAGAAGGTTACTTTAAGTGGCTGAACCAAGCCTATCCAACCGCTGTTGAGTTAGATGTCAGGGGTATTCCAATCCCTAACTATTGTTTGTGGCAACACAGACTCTGGTGAACTGGTTGAAATGGGGTAAAGCTCCAGGGATCTGTGGCATCCATGATGAACTTCTCAAAGCTGGTGAAAATGCTGGACTCATGTCGTTGCATGCAGTTGTGTGCTCTGCCTGGAACACAGGCATCATCCCAACTGACTGGAAGAGGGGCCTTGTTGTCCCCCTCTGGAAAGGGAAGGGTGATCGCCAAGACTGCAACAACTACCAAGGGGTTACGCTACTCTCAGTGCCGGGCAAGGTCTTTGCTCAGATAATTCTTGATCGGGGTTGCCACGATCTGCTTGAGCACCAGCGTCCAGAGCAGTCAGGTTTTACACCAAAGATGTCAATGATTCACCGTATCCTTGCTCTTTGGGTCCTCATCAAACGCAGATGAGGGTTTCAGCAGAGGCTGCTTGCAGCTCTCTGTAAAGCATTTGATTCAGCGAATCGGGATGCCCTCTGGAAGATTCTTGTTCTTCGAGGGGTGCACCAAAACTGATCAATCTTATGTCTGAACTATACTCTGGTACTGAGAGTGCTGCTAGATGTGGTGATGCCATCTCTGACTTATTTTCAGTTGTTACAGAAATTTGTCAATAGTGTGTGCTGGCCCCCACACTTTTCAGCACTTGTATGGACTGGATTATGGGGAGGATGTCGGAGAAATCAAGTTGCGGTGCATTGTTTGGGAATGTCAAGATCTCTGACCTTGATTTCACAGATGATGCAGTCATCTTTGCAGAGACTCTGGATATCCTTTGGGTGCCCTCGAGGTGCTGAATGAGGAGTTGGAGCCCTTGGATTTTGCGTTTCCTGGGTCAAAACTAAGATCCAGGCTTTCAATGACATCTTGGATGCTGCTATCCTGTCTGTACCTGTTTGGCGTGAGAATGTTGAGGTCGTGAAGAGATTCACCTACCTTGGCAGTGATATTCATGTCTCTGCTGGCTGTCAGGATGAGGTCAAGGGACGTCTGGGTCAGGCCCGGGGAGTTATCAATTCACTGGATCATGGGGTGTGGCGTTGCCGGTACCTGTGCGGGAGGACGAAAGTCCGAGTCTTCAGGTCCTTGTTGCTTACAGTCTTGCTCTATGGATTTGAGATGGACTAAATGGACTAAATTCCTTTGGAACCAGATCTCTTCAGAGAATCCTTGGCTATCGCTGGAAGGACTTTGTATCCAATGAGCGGTTGCTGAGAGAGACTCAAATGAGTTTTGTTGCCTGCAGAGTCCATGAGAGTCAGCTGTGGCTGTGACTCGTTTTCCTGACGCTGATCCTGCTCACCAGATTATCTCAGCGATGGAGCCTCGTGAGTGGAGGATGCCAATGGGCCGACCATGTGCCTCGTCGTTGCAGCAGATTGATCAACATCTCATTGAGATGGGGATGGCCAGGCAGAGGTCCTTGGAGTACCGGCGGAAAGAGGATGATGTGACGTGCTACTCCGGCGCATGCTCCCATTCCCATACCTGATGTGACCTGTTAAGTTTTTTCGGAGAGGAAGATTTTTTCAAGGATTGGTTTTTCAACCTAAGTTGGCTGGCCGACCAAGTTAATCATGATATAATAAATTTCAAACCAGACTCAAACTGGGTAGTTGATTACATATAGAAAGTTTCAAATTGATTGGTAAGGTTCATTTTTCTTTCCAATATGCCTACCACACCATTTCACCGATGACGTCATCATCACCGGAGATGCTACAATGGCAGTCGATCCTGACTGTAAAGTTAAGCATCAGTTGGTTAAGCGGTTTCAGAGAAATAATTTTTGAACATCTTCCTTCAAACCAATGTGACTGCCAAACCACTTGACCAATGACGTTTTAGTTAACTTCTTAAAAAGTAATTCATATTAATGTTTATATTTGTGATACGTTTTATTTATGGATTGGTTTCTGGTATTATTTTTTGAGATTTTTATGCAGCTCTTCAACCATAAAAAGGTTGAAATCTTCCCCATTTGGAACATAACCCACATTTTTACATGTAAAAAATTGCCCCATAACACGTTTTTGGATAACTCGGCGTTTCGCGGCAACAAATCCCACACGTTATACGAGAGTCACCTGCACTTTGTCTCGGAATTTGTCCAGATCGCACATGCACAGAATAGTGAGAAAATAGTTTTACTCTCTCTGCCTGCCAGGTAGTCAAACAAAATTGAAAATCATTCCAAACATTAAACTTACTGTTTTGAAAGTCATCAAAGGACACAGCAACAAGCACGAATAACTAATGTATGTGTTAGAGATAGGGTGATGTCAGAGCCATTGTATCAACGATCGTAAAATGTTCTATGAACTCTCCTTTATCACTGGAATGGTTAGTACTGTACAGTACTGCTGGAAGAATATACGGATTTGAGTCTTTGCAAAGTCAAATCATTGAAACTGCTTATAAAATAATTTTGTGAATAAAAAATAAAGCCAAAAAAATTTAAAAGGGTAATTTTAAGAAGACATCATTTAAAAGAGAATAATTCTCTCTCTTCTGATGTACCATCCACTTCAGTGATAGTCTGAAGAAAAATCACAGAAGCAGCTCCATGAGCAAGGTTTGTCCTGGGTGGTTTGCCATTGCCTTCCCAACAGCATTTATGGCAGGAGTTTGTACATGGCGTCGGCAATAGCTCACTTACTCTTCCTGAAGGATACTGTGGGATCTTAAACGTCCACCAACTAACGCCGGTAGGCAAGATGCTAGTTTATCATCCATCCGAGTCACGGTACACACATTGATGAATCACCTTGCCAGTGAAACACCAGCATGACAGTTTATAGCTGGGTCACAATTCAAATCCAGGCTATACACCTTACAGGTGAGTATGCACACCTCAAAGCCATAAAATGAAGCATTAAAACACCAGTAATCAGCTTGCCTCTAAGTGTTCGGAAAAGAAAACCACATTTTAGTTACTTGATTTACATCAAGTATTTGGACAATGAGGTTCAGAATCAGACTTACAAATTCGTAAATAAGAAAAAAAAAATCTTGGATGTATGGAAGACAGCAGAGAGAGGGTCATCGGGTTCAGGAAAGTCAAAACAATTTCATGTCTTCTGGATATCAAAATTAAGTGCCTCAGTCGAGAAAGATGCAGTTATGCAATGTGTGTTAATGAAAGCCAATTCAACTTAAATATTGCAACACTTTAATAATATGTTTAATCTATGCCTCTTATCTTCTTGTTAACAGCATAATGCCTGGTGTATTGTGCTGAAATTGCTTGCAAATAATGTCAGCAAATTAAAATTTTTCTGAAATAATTTTGAAGAACAAAGTGTATTTACAGCAGATACTTTGGTGATGAATGCAATGTTACTTAACGTGAGCAAGTAACATGATGAGAAAGGAAAGCGCGCATTCCTATCGTTTCATTGCAATTTTGGAAACTTTGCGAATGGGTTTGAATTACTTTTTTCGGCCTTCAAAGTTATTCTTTTTGAGTTTGTTGTATTTAACTTGTGAACAAATAGTCCTTGTGAGCACAAGCAATAATTGCTTTATTTTAGAAGAGAAAGAACAGAATGGTTTGATAAAAACAGGTGACATCATACTCGGTGGACTCTTCCCTGTACACTTTGGAATCAGCAAAAAAGAGGAGTCGTTTAAAGCAACACCAGAGTTACCCGGCTGCACAGAGTAAGTAATTATTATTTTTGCAAAATATATTTTTGTGAATCACTTAATCATGAAACCTTTATATTGCTAATACATTTCATGTTGGTGTTCTTTCCATTACAAGGTCAATATCAAGACCAAAAGTAACTCAAGAGTTCATAGAACACTACCCCCATGCTGTCTTGAGGAACAAGGACATAGGCAGGATCCACGAGCAGCAAATTCGATTGGTCTTGGTGACGTAAAATGCCGTAATATTTTGTCCAAGTACAGCTAAACGGAAATGTTTTGAAAGTGCCAAAAAGGTGATTTGTGTTCTGCAGTGTTCAAGTATATAATTCAATCAAAATAAAATTAAGATTTTACAGGTCAGAAAAAAAAACACAAATAATAATAATCCAGAATTTCACTGTTTTTAAAGTAGAACGCAAATGATGTAGAAGTCTTATACACCATCTTATTTAACATGTTATATTAGTTATCCATGCCTGTTGTTTGTGTCCTTCATAACCCCCATAAGAACTTTGCTCTTTTGAATGATTTTCAATTTTGCTTGATTGCAAGGCAGGTAGACAGAGTTGAGATATATATATATATATATATATATATATATATATATATATATATATATATATATATATATATATATATATATATATATATCTATACACATATATCACTCCTTTGTGCATGTGTGATCGGGATGAATTCAGGGTCAAACTACTACTAAACTACAGGTTTGTTTTTTCCAATTCATGTTCAAAATTGAACATTCAATTACAATCAAGTTGGTCCTCGATCATAAACTCGTGCTTGTAGACAGGACAGACAGACTTGAACCAACTGCCTGACCATGCTTTTCGCTTCGCGTTTGTGGGGTAAGAAAAGAAACGTAATGACAACATTTTAAAATCGAACGTCACTTGGTAGAGCACATACCTCCGCCGGGCTGAATAGTTTACATTCTGTATCCCACTGCTGGGATGGCTCTCAATCTGGACTGAACCAAAACCTAATTCGCTTATTCTTGTCACCTAACCATTTTTGAACCATGATTTTTCTTTGAACCTTGAGCAGCTGAGCTCATCAGCTCCATACAAGCAAATCGCGTTTTTCTTTTTGCGCATGTGCTCTACCAAAAATGATGGCTGGTTTTAAAGCAATTGTTTTTTACTTTCAGAATACCTGCCCTTAGGGTGATCTTGCTCCAAGCATCTAACATGCTCTTCTGACTCATATCTTTCTTTGTAGAGGCAAAAAATACAAATAAAAACCCATGAAGTTATGTGCATGAAGTAAAAACATACCAACTGCTTATAATTCAAAACACCTCACTGCACTGGAAAACATGGGGACAGGAATACTGAACAGCAAATGGTGGTGAATCGTAATACCCTGCCCCATCTGGAGGCGGCACTACACAAAACACATTTCGAGAGAATTTGCATCCCTCCCCTCCCCCCTTCCCTTCACCGACCACCAGGAAAGATAACAAACCCCCATACATTAATTGGGGTCATGATAATCTTTTGTAGCAAGTCTGGATGGAATCGGCCTCGAGCTGTAGGAAACCATCACCATGAACAAACACACAAACACCGGTCTGTGAATTTTAGTGAGGACTAGATGATCCATGAACCCGTTGGGTTCCCGTTGTGCCAGCGATTGATAAAAACATCATTTCAAAAAAAGATAAAGTAAAATAAAAAAGATAGCTCCAGCGAACTAGACTGCTGAGGTTGTTTGCATTGATCAAATAATCCCGAAGAGTACTTCACTGAAAGGGAATTGATTTTTCAATAATTTTTATCGTTGCCCGATTTGAGCAAAACTTGATATTGCGAATCAATGTGAAAAAAAAACGGAGAAAAGAAAGTCGAAGAAATTATTGTGCGTAATCTTCTGAACACAATTTTATTTATTAATGAACATGGAAGTATTAGATCAAAATGGCGATGTTTATTTTATGCTTAAAAATAAATCGTTCTTTGTCTATACTAAATGTTTGAGATTTTTAAATAAATCATTTCAAGAAAAAAATTAAAAAGATAGCTCCAGCGAACTATACCGCTGAGGTTGTTTGCATTGATCAAATTCTCCCGAAGAGTACTTGACTGAATCGGGAATTTATTTTTTAATAATTTTTTCGTTGCCCGATTTGAACGAAACTTGATACTCCACACCGCAGGCAAATGGTGAGTAATGTGGGCCTAAAATTTTTGCACTATCATGTACCGTTTTCGCTGTATTTCGGGAACATACATACATACATTCATATATACAAGATGAGAGTTTTAGTAATACATAGATAAGGGAAGAAAGGCGAAAATGATTGTGATTTTAAAGTTCCATCTTTATTTACTTTTAACATTGTTCTTAACAGACGGGAACAGGAACAACGCAGGCATGATAGGCTGAATGGCCTTCTCATGCGCCAAAGTTCCCTGTTTATCTTTTTTAACGTTGTGTAACTCTCTCTCTCTCTTCTCTCTCTCTCCTCTCTCTCTCTCTCTCTCTCTCTCTCTCTCTCTCTCTCTCTCTCTCTCTCTCTCTCTCTCTCTCACTCTCTCCACCTCCGACGGGTTGTGTTTGCTCGTTGTAAATGTGGAAAGGTTAAAGGTCTGGAAAGGTCTAAATGGATCAAAAGGGTCTTAGGAGTATTAAAGGAGGGTTAGGGTTCTAAAGGGTCTTTAGGTGTTTGAGTGTTTTAGGGGTCTTAAGAGGTATTAGTGGTCTTCAGAGTTTTAGGGGTCTTTGTGGGTCTTCGTGGTGTTTCGGATCTTCATAGGTCTTGGGGTTATAAAGGTTCTCTGTTCCCCACTATTTTGTGCTTTCCTTTCCCACCCCTCTTGTCTCATGCCTTGTTATTTCTTTCTGTATATTAGCTCTTCCACAAGCCTCGACATGGTATACAAAAAGAAAAAGTCTTCGTGTTCCAATGGCTTCAGTGGAGTTTTAGCAGTCTCAGGAGACTTAGCAGTTGTAATGGTCTTTGTAGGTCTTTGTAGTTCTTCTGGTCTCTTATGGTCTGAAGTGGTCTCAAAGTTTCAAAGGTTCCAAAGGATCTTAGGTGTCTTAAAGGCTCTTACAGTTCCAACGCGTCTTGAATGTAATTAATGCGGACACAATGTATGTAACACATACTGACGTTCTGTGCAGACAAACAGACAAACAAACAAGATAGATGTCATGCACAGCACGATACTTGCAAAATCTATAAAACAAATTTGACCTTAAAAAAATAAATGGTAGTTGAATTCATTGACCAAATACGCAAATCCTCTTCAAATTTCAAGTTCATCGGATGAAAATTGACAATTTTAGAAATTTGGCCTATGTTGACATTTTGGCCTATGTTGATCGAAAAAATAATTGGTGGTTAAATTAAATGACCAAATATGCAAATCCTCTTCAAATTTTAGGTCAATCGCATGAAATTTGTCAATTTTAGAAATTTGGCCTAAGTTAACCTTTTGGCCTAATTTGACCTTATGTCGACCATTGAATGACCATCACAGGGACGGTACCTTCAATCTCAAAAAGTTTCAGAACGATCGCCTGAGCGATTTTGGCTGCAGGCGATTGACATACAAACAAACAAACAAACAAACAAGAAAGAAAGATGTTGTGCATTGCACAATTCTTGCGAAATCCATGAAACAAATTTGACCTTTAAAATATTATAATTGGTGTTTGAATTCAATGACCAATTACGCAAATCCTCTTCAAATTTCAAGTCCATCGGATGAAAATTGACAATTTCAGAAATTTGGCCTATGTTGACTTTTTGGCCTGTGTTGACTTTTTGGCCTGTGTTGACCTCGAAAATACTTGTTCCTTGAATTCAGTGTCCTGATATGGAAATCCTGTTCAATTTCAAGTCAATAGGATGAAAATTGAGGATTTTAGAAATATCACCTTTGTTGTTGACCTTTGTCCTATGTTGACCTTTTGACCTTTAGACCTCAAAAACAATAGGCTTCTTGCATATGAGGAGCTCCACCATGTGGTGAAGTTTCGTGATGATCGGATGAAAATTGTGACCTGTAGGCGATTGACCTACAAACAAACAAACAAACAAACAAACAGACAGGATAATGCACTAGACCAACCAATATACTTGAAAAATCTTTGACTTTTTGCAAGTAACAAACAGAACCGATCAACAAACTTGGCCAAAATTTTTTTTGCCAAGTAACAAACGGACCCAAATGCAATACCTTCTCCTCTGGTGAGAGTAACTACAACAGCAGTCGGTAGAGCACACACCTCCGCCAGTCTGAACAGTTTAGGTTTTGTATCCCACTGATAGGATGGATCTGCCAATGGACCTGAACAAAACCTGAAACATTTTTAATCTAATCAGCTTGTTATTGTCACCTACCCAAATCATCCACCACATTTTGTCGTAATCCGTTCACAACTTTTTTGAAATAACATGCTATACTGTATGTCGTTTTTGGGCCCATCGCTCAAAGGTGAAGAATCACTTTGAAAAAATAAAATAAAAATCTGATCCGGATCCAGATCTTCACCAAAATCGAATCAGTTCATCCTTGTCAAACACCCAACCTGTTCACCAAATTTTGTCTGAAACCGTCTATTACTTTTTGAGATATCCTGCTCACAGACTGACAGACCAACAGACAGGGTTGAAAACAATCTCCATGATGTGATGTGATGTCACATTTACTGCAAATGGCTCCCTGCAAGAAGAAGGGTAGTGTGTTTCCTGCTTTTTAGAGACCCAATCAGCAACGCATGTTAAAAAAGTTTCAGGATGACCACTGGAAGGCTGCCACTATCGATAAAAACAATTAATGAGTCGCACGAACAGTTTATGGAGACTGGTAGCATCATGCAGAGGAAGGGGGTAGGCCAGCCGAGTATAAGTGGTGAGGATGTTAAACATGGTTGTGATTCATTCGAGTGCAGTCCCCATAAGTACATTTATATTCAGAACATGATCTTGACAAAATTATGAGAAATGTTCTTTCACATGCAGCAAACTGCATCATTGTATCCCATTTCATTATTTTTTATTTTGGTTTAAATTTGGAATGGTAGTTTGTGCACACTCTGTATTTTGACTGTTTTTTATAAACAGATTTCTTCATTTAAGGACTTTCACTGAAGAATGTGTCTTAATTTGTTCTTTAAAACATTAAAATTTGGTTTCATATTGGAGGACTAACAGATATGAGTGTGGTGTTGATGTTATTAATGTTGTTACCCAGCGCACGCGAAGCCAAAAGCGGGGTAAAGAATTGGTTCATGTCTGTCTGTCCGTCCGTCTTATCAGTTGATGATTGTCAGTTTATGATCGAGGAAGAGCTTATTTAAATGGAGTGTTATATTTTGAACACGAACCTTAACATGAATACGAGTAGACAGACAACCTTGCCGTTTTACTGTACTTTGGCTCTGAATTCATCCCGACTGCACATCCATAGACAGAGGAGTGAGATCATATTTTTACTCTTTCTGCCTGCATGGCAGTCAAACAAAATTGAGAATCATTCAAAACGGTAAAGTTAGTGTTTTTAATGATGTCATAATGGACACAAACAATAGGTATGAATAACGATTCTAACATGCTAGATGGGGTGATGTAATAGCCACTGGAAGAAAAAAACGGTGGTAAAACCTGGAATTAATTCTTATATGCACCTTTAAACCTCTTTAAATCTCTATTGAAATTGAATTATACACTTGAAGACTATATAACACAAATCGCCTTCAACATACTTCCAAAAAAACATTCAATAACTGGAACCCCTCAAATATGGTGGGGGTGAGGTTCCTGGAAAATGTTGCGATAACTGTGATCGTGGAAACCAAGGGCAAATGGGAAAAGGGGGTATCAGTTCCTGGACTTCGATAACATATAGAGGAAGGTGAGCGGAAGCTAAAAATAAACACATGACAATTGAAATAAGCGTGTAAATACAATAAATACAGCATAATAAAAAAAACAATACTTTTACCTTTTAAAATTATTCAAAAACAGTGAAGTGATTTTTACAAAACAGCGAGGTGGGTGAGAATCAACCCGTGATATTTGAGGTTTGACTGTAGCGAGGAGGGTGAGGGTAAAACATTACATACTCTGCCATAAATCAAAAACAAAAAGCTCGGTGTTTTTTTTCGGACGTGATGACGATGCTGTTAAAGTGAATGGGGAGGGGGGAAGGATGGAGGTGAGAAAAATGTGGATGTAAAACTTGCGATGGTTGTTTGATAATATCAGGAGCTGGTTGAAGCACTGCTGCTGGTTGGGTGGTTGGTGTGTTGGTGGTGGTGCTGGTGCTATCGGCCTTGTAAAATAGCTTATTGTCGTCGATTGCTTTGCTATAGCTTGCAGGTCCCTGTAAATTTATTTATAATGCAACATAGCAGCCTCCAACGCCCTTTTACATTTTATTCTCCTTTCCATGTATGGATTGATCGCAAACAGCCTGTCAGCCAGGACCTTGCACATTTTTGTAACTCCTTGGCAAGCATGTTGGTCGTTAGAGGTTCCGGCACCATCACCTCCTCATCGACATCATTCTTCACTGGAGCGTATGAATTCTTCCAGATCCTCCTCCTTAAACTCCTCTTGGTGGGATTCAAGGAATTCCTCCACCTCTTCCTCTTGCATGTCCACAAAGCCCCCTCCAACAGCATGTGCCACATTCACAATCCTCCGGACTTCTTTGTTCACTGAGAGGAGGCCCTTGAGGTCGTGCACCACCTCACTCCACAATTTTCTCCAAAACGCATTTCATGTCATAGGCTTAATCTCTTTAAGAGATTCTTCAATGACATTAATGCAGTCAGCAAGGTTGTAATTTTTCCAGCAATCGCTGACTGTCAAACAAGGGTCGCTCTCCATCTGACCTCCCGAGTGTGTGCAAGGTGTAAAAATGTCGCAGTGAGACATTGGTCCATCAGCTAGACAAGGGAGGTCATGTTTGGAGGTAAGAAGACGACCTCCACATTGGTGTGCACAAACTGCAGGCTTTCTCTATGACCTGGCGCATTTTGCAAGATAAGTAAAGCCTTGAATGTTTCATTCTTCAACGTGAGGTAGTTTCCCACCTACTACATGAAGCAGTTTTTTATCCAATCGGTCGACATTGCAGCAATCACCCATGCTCTCCTGCTTGCATGCCAGAATACCAGGAGCTGGGATTCCCTTTGAGAGCACTGGGATTCGATGATCGGAAGAGCAGCATCGCCTTTATGAGAAAGTTGCCTGCAACATTGCCACAAAGGAGAAGGGGAAGTCAATCCTTGGCCACCTTGAACCCCAGAGTAGATTTTTCTTCCTTGGACAGGAACGTACGAGACGGCATTCTCTTCAAAAATAATCCCATCTCGTCGGTGTTAAAAACCTGCTCCGACTTGAATCCCTTTGCCTTAATTGGTTCCATGAGCTGCAGTTGATAAAAACTTTTGCAGCATCATGGTCAAAAGATACTGCTTCCCTGACTAATTTCACGTGATGAGAGCCAAATTTTTTTTTTTCAAACCAGCCCTTACTATTGTGGAATGCGTGGGTATCTGTGGTTGAACTTGAGCCTTCGGCTGCCTCGTTGAAACATGCTAACTCCTCAATGCTTTCACCCCTATCACGGGTCCACTTAAAGGCACTTTTTTCTGGGTTTGGTCCTTCATCGAAATATTAAGTGCCTTTTCCATCCTTTCAACACAAGGATTACGAGATTGGAACAAAATGTTTGCACTAGGTGGAGTGCTGGCAGTAACACTGCACAGTAAACTCAATGATCCCAAAATGACGGGCCAGAGATGCCGCGCTTTCACCTTGAGCCAAACGATCTAACAACTCCATAATTTTGCCCAACATCATCATCTTTCTCTGCCTTTTGGCACAACTAACATGGTCCATCGTTTTAAGCTTGACACCTTTAAAAACGGTGCACAAGAGACAACAAAAAGCTCGTAATGGAGGCTCGGTAATCATACACGCAAGGAACGGATGCAAACAGACTCATCTCATGTCAAAAACTGTGATTGGTTGAAATGAAATACCGCAATAACAAAATCAGAACACACTAGGTTGCCCATGATTGGTCGAAACCCTCTATATTAGAACCCGCGATATTTGAGGGTTCACTGTATATCGAGGGCATGGTATGTGGGAGTGTGTATATCGAGTGAAGAAAAGGCTGCCAATATGGACACGTATGACGCCGATGCAATGTTAATGGGGATTTATTCACCTAATTCAGTAACGTGGGCCGTTTACACAATAACACCCACAAACCCTCCAACATCATCATCACCATCATCTCCATCAACTCGTCTTTATCGTCGCCATCATCAACATCGCCATCACATTACTGGATCAAGTTTATCATTGTTATTAAAGGTAGGTTTCATTATCTTCATAACTCAAGAGAATAAACTTTATTTTATGTTCTTCATACAGGAAATCGAGCCTGGTGTTGGCTTAACGGAAAAGGTGGCTGCCTTAAAATCTTTGGGTCTTGAGTTTGAGCCTCTGTGGTGCCGGTAACCAACACCAGGTGGGTTGACTCAGTCTGTCATCCTTCCTAGGTTGGCAAAATGAGTACCAGCTTACTGGAAATGGAGCACTGCATCAGCAGCATAGCTGTACTTGCAGCAATGATGCAACCAGCACTCACAGGCTACATATTAAATAATAATAACTAAACTTTTTTTTATGTTCTTAATAACTCTTTTTTTATTCAAGAAAATAAATAGCACGAAAACAATGCACAAACATGTTAATTAAGAGTAAGGTTTGGACAAATTTTAAAGCAGAAATCCTTCACCCTATTTTCCCCATTACCCCCAAAGTTTGCCGATTTGTGTTTCACAGGGATTTTTAAGAACATAACCCCCGTGAATGGCAAAGCCCTCCTTTATATACTTGAATACTGCATGGGGTATCGTCGTGTTCTGTGATCTCTCCAGTTGCTGATTTATTGAAGAAAATTTTAAAATGAGGAAGTGATTGTATTCCTTCATTGTAAATTCTGATTTCATAAGTTGAATGTACTTTTTAGTTTTTACCCTAGAGGCTTTCGTTGGGCAATGGGAATGGTTTTTGCTGTGAATGAGATCAATGAAAATAGTTCCTTGCTGCCCTTGACAACACTTGGCTATAACATACATGATACTTGCTTTAATATGCCAAAAACAGTGAAGCATTCTTTACAATACATGGAACAAGATCTGGAGGAGAATATGATTTGTGTTCATAATGCTGTCGTCGGTACATATGGATCAACACTTGCCCTGATGATGGCTCGTCTTTTTGGACTTTATTACATCCCTCAAGTAAGATTACTATGAACGGCAAAAAAACCCTTTCCATTCTCAGTCTTAGATAACGGAGAAGTAGTGTGGTTAAACATAATATCAACACTTTTTTGTTTGCAGGTGAGATGCATTTAAAATGTTCTTAAAATGAGATATTCACAGTCGTCCAAGAAATGCCAATGTATTGTAATATACAAGGAGATGTAATTATTTCAAAATTTCATCTGTCATAAACTTTTGGAAATATAGTAAATTTTATCGATACATCTTGTCTTTCTTCTGTATTTTACTCATCAGTGACTGGTGGATAGTTAAATGTTAAATACTAGAAGAGCACTTGGTAGAGCATGTATCTCTGCCACGCAATGCCATGCAATACACATCAGGCCCAATCAATATATTTTTGAAATCTCATGCTATGTATCATTTTGGCTCAATCTCTCAATGATGAAGAATCACTTTAAAAATTAAAAAAAATTCTCATATCCAAATCTATATTCGGATCTTCATCAAAATCGAATCAATTCGTCCATGGCACACACACACACACACACACACACACACACACACACACACACACACACACAACCTGCGCACCAAGTTTCATCTGAATCCACCCACAACCTTTTGAGATATCGTGCTATATATCGGTTTAGTCCCATCTCTCAATGGTGAAGAATCACTTTTAATTATCAGATCCGGATTCGCATTCGGATCTTCACCAAAATTGAACCAATTATTTCTCATCACATACCCAACATGTCCACCCAGTTTCGTACGAATCCGTCTGCAACCTTTTGAGAAATCGTGCTATATATCGTTTTTGGCCCTATATCTCAATGGTGAAGAATCATTAAAAAAAATTCTGGTAGCTGGAATTGGATCATCACCAATATCTAACGAATTCATCCTTGTCACACACCCAACCTCTTGACCAAATTTTATCCGAATCTGTCAACAACTTTTTGAGATATCCTGCACAAAAAACACAGATAAACAAGAAAAAGACATCGTGCAGAGCATGATACTTGCAAAATCCACCCCCT
>CM068953.1:201875800-201890388 GCA_035128595.1 Eptatretus atami
CACACACACACACACACACACACACACACACACCACACACACACACACACAACACACACAACCTGCGCACCAAGTTTCATCTGAATCCACCCACAACCTTTTGAGATATCGTGCATAATATCGGTTTAGTCCATCTCTCAATGGTGAAGAATCACTTTTAATTATCAGATCCGGATTCGCATTCGGATCTTCACCAAAATTGAACCAATTATTTCTCATCACATACCCAACATGTCCACCCAGTTTCGTACGAATCCGTCTGCAACCTTTTGAGAAATCGTGCTATATATCGTTTTGGCCCTATATCTCAATGGTGAAGAATCATTAAAAAAAATTCTGGTAGCTGGAATTGGATCATCACCAATATCTAACGAATTCATCCTTGTCACACACCCAACCTCTTGACCAAATTTTATCCGAATCTGTCAACAACTTTTTGAGATATCCTGCACAAAAAACACAGATAAACAAGAAAAAGACATCGTGCAGAGCATGATACTTGCAAAATCCACCCCCTCTCCAAAGGTTGCCATGGATACATCAAATTGTCCCTTTCATTGAGATTAAAATTGACAATCTTAAATCAAAGCTCAGGTCACTCGGATGAAAAATTTTCTTTTTCAGATTGAAATTGATGATTTCAGAAGTTTCACCTCGAGTTCACATTTGACCTTTTAACCTCAAAAATAGTTGGTTTCCAAATTCATTGATGCACTATGCAATTGCTGCTTAATTTTCAGGTTAATCAGATGAAAATTGACGATTTTTCAGATAAATTTAATTTTAGAAATTGACCTTGAGTTGACCTTTGACCTTTTGACCTCAAAAATAGTTTTCTTAATTCAGTAATGCACGATCCCAAATTGCTGTTTAATTTTCAAGTCAATAGGATGAAAAATGACGATTTTAGAAATTTGACCTCAAGATGACCTTTGACTTCAAAATCAATAGGCTTCTTGGTTGAGACTACCTCTACAACTTGGTGAAGTTTCATGAAGATCGGTTTAAAATTGTGACCTGTCGGCGAATGATAAACAGACAGACAAACAGACAGACAGACAAAATAACAAAATCGACTGACCAATATACTTGAAAAATCTTCGATTATGCAAGTAACAAACAAACAGACAGACAGGTGTGAAAACATAACCTCATTCCACCTTCGGTGGCAGAGGTATTGATACAGTATGTAAGAAATTTAATAAAATCTCTTCGTCTCATTCTTCTCTGAGCCTCAATTTTACATGCAAAATTATTGGCATTTCTTGAATTGCTTTATCCTGCTTGGAAAACTATTTAATGACCATTGTTCAAATATCCCTTCATAATCTTTGAGCCCATCATTAATATGATAGGCAGATAAAGTATAAAACAAAATGAGAATGTTTTGGTGTTATGAGAGTGTCACAATAGGCTGGTTGAGATTGTATTTGTGATCTATTTCAGGTGAGCTACGCCTCATCCTGCAAATGCTTGAGTGACAAATTACAGTTTCCGTCCTTCCTGCGCACCCTCGCAAGTGATCAACACCAAGCTACAGCACTGGCACATCTCGTGCAACATTTCTCTTGGCTCTATGTTGGTACGATTGCGGTTAATGACGATTATGGACGCCCTGCTGTTGCTCAGTTTGTGGAGGAAGTAGAGCGAAATGGTGTTTGCATTGCATTTCGTGAAATTCTCCCACAGATTAAAATGCACAAGCAATTTCTCTTCTTGGTAAGAATATCTAAAATGTGGATATAACACTCATCATCTTACTATAATTCACCGTCTATCCGTCTGTCTGTTCCCAGGTACCGCAAAAACGGCTGAACCGATCGCAACCATTTTTTGGGTGTGTATTCCTGGGACCCCTTGGAGTAAAATAGGCATAAATATAATAACACGACCCCTTGACGACTCCTGTAGGGAGCGGGTGTTTCTAGTATTATATTAAATTTGTCAGGTCAGGTGGCGAGGTCTGCTACTGGTACCCTGTAAGCCAGTACTACCTGTTTCAGGGTCAAGTTGATGGCGACTAAACTGTCTCCCCCACTAGTTTCCTTTTGTGAACTGGTGAGGAGGGTATCTGGACACCTTGGTAACAAAAACAAGATCCATTAAAGTGTGTGTGCGCTCACTTAAGAGCCATCGACCATCCAACATACTTATCAGTATTGCTACTTGTGGACAGACTAAGTTCCCAGCCCAGTAAGGCAGTTAGTCTCGGAGATGGATCTTTGAAATAAAAATCTCCCTTCCAACCTGCACAAGGCCAGCATGGAAGGGTAGGCCTCAGCCAGCATGATGACTATGCCAGAAAGGCAATGGTCCCCAGTCCCCAGCAGTTCTGAAGCCCTGGACCAAGATGGTGGCCCGGCCAGGCAAGGAACCGGGGGTGCTAAGAATTCCTGGGTTCATCCAGGCCATCACTGGAATCAAAGAGTTGCCACATACAATGTTAGAAGTAAGGATAAAATGAGAGTTGTGGGACATAACCCCCTCCCAATTTTTTTGTAAGTTATTGGGAAAAGGAAAAGCTATTTGACCATACTCCCAAAATATCATTCCTATTACCCCTTCTCCCCATCTGAGCATAATATCAGCTTGGCATTGAAAACCTTTCTGACCATAACCCCCCCCCCCCATTCCTCCCCATATTGATATGTTAATATTTTAATATCTTATCATCTTGGCACATCTTACGATCTCTGGAATAATTGATTAATTGTAAATACCAATGATCTCTCTGGTCTTTGAACACAAAAGAAAGCCCATCAATATTTTGATTGTTTTGTAGTTTATCAAAGTGTTATATCTCTTTTTTTACCCATCGAGAATGTTAATAAATAGTATGTTTGGATTTGTTTCTTGCCTTAAATATCATTGATGGGCGGAGATGAAATGATAAACCTCTCTCGGCATTCTGGTGTGAGCTCCTCCTGAGTCACATATCATTTTTGGATTGAAGTAAACTATTTTTCCATTGATTATTGGCATCTATCAAAGTTTTCTGTCCATTCAAGGATGTTTATATTTTTTACCTCCTTTATTTCATTTGTATTTAAATTTAATCGCTTATTTGTTTTATCTACTTTTGTTTTGGTTATTTCTTCAACTGGGTTTATTTGATATTTTCACATTTTTTTCACAAAATTAAAATTTGTTATGTTTCCATTTAAATTCCAAGGTTGTGATTTTGGGTTGGTTATTGCTGGGTTCAATCATTTAATTAATATACCAGTAAAAAAAAAAGGCGGCGGTAGTCCGTTAAAATTACCCTAACCCAATTAATTGTTTTTTTTCACTTGTGTATATCTTCACCGTAAATATTTTAAAATTATATAATTATCTTTTTTCTTTAGCACTTCTGAATATTTTAATTCTTAAATATCTTAACACTAAAATAATTTTTCTTAGCAACTACAGTATGTAAATGTTAACTCTTAAATATCTTCATACTTATATAATTGTCTTTCTTAGCACTTATGTATATCTTAACTTTTAAATGTCTTAACACATATCCAGAAGGGAGGTGTCAATTCCGTTTTCTAAAAATGTATCTTTTATCATCATAGCATCCAGAGCATTTTTATTTACTTGTTCAGAGTAGAGTTGATGATTAATATCACTTATTATAGTATTCCCTTCTCTGTACTCTTCTTTCTTAAATAATGATCAGTTGTAACAGTTGTATAATGATCAAATTTTATAGTCTGTTTGATTAAATTCATTTTTTTTCACCCTTTTAAATTTTTGCCACATTTAGGAACACTATTCTTTAAAGAATAGTATTTATAAGGAAAAGCCATAGTTCTCATTTCGACAAATTCATTCATGATTGCTCCTTCCAACTCATCTTAAAATTTTTGGTTCGTGGGTGCCAGCAGTGACCACTATTTTCGTTGTGTCTGTGTGTCTGTCTGTTTGTGACTCTCTCCAGAGCATAGCTCCGTGATGTTTGAGGGGATCTTGATGAAACTTGGACACAAGCTAGATATCATGGTCTAATTGTGTCTTTTTGTATGAGGGGCGTCCCACGCCCCTTGTGGGCGGAGCCACGCCCACTTGAACTTTTTATTTATTTTTTATTTATTTTTATCGATTTTTTTCTCGCTATTTCATTTCCTAGAAGCTGTGCGTAATGTCCATAAGTACAACATATAAAAAAATCCGATTTTATTTGGTCAATTTTGACAGAAGAGATAGGTTTTTACAGTAGGGCTTCCTCAAAAGCTTCCACTAACTCAGTTGTACCTATCGTGGCATTGTTCAATAATGCCGCGAACCATGTCACCTCCCGGCTAGTCAAATTACCTTTAAAAATTTTGTAGAGAATAGACTACCCCATTTTTATAATTGCTTGTGTCAAAATGTTATGTTGTGTTTTCATATTCTCATAAATGCCTTTGGTTTTAATTTACAATATAAAACTGTCCATGGAGGGGAGAGTAACTCCTTTCATCATATTTCTTATTCAAGTTGTTAAATAAATAGTCATATGTGAGCGATTTTGACAAGTCAAGTATTGAAGTTCCTATGGAAATGGATTTTCCATCACGATGCTTCACTTCTCCATGTAATTAGCACAAAAGTTATCTGAAAAGATTTCCATCCGTTTAAAGCTGGTTTTTGTGTTTGTTTGTTTTTTGTGAGTTCCCAAGATATAGTCAGTCTTATGCTTTGTCTATCCCTCACATTTTCAATCATCTTACCAAATCCAGAATTATTCATTAGCTGATGGAAGTCTTTCTTGAAGTCAATCTTCGCAACCGTTCACATGTTGGAATTTAAATCAATATATTTTTTGAACCAATGACGTTGATTGAACTTTAAACTTCACTGATTGTATTTGTCCTTAAACCAGCTGATAGATATTGTCTCAAGTTTCTTTGATGTACCATATAAATGTCTTTGTCATCGAGTGTGGTCATTAATTTTTCTGTTGTTGTTTCATGAGAATTAGAAGTAAGAAATGATTGTTGATAATCACTTAACCACTCTACTTTAGAGTTTCTTTTTCTGGAGCAAATGGCAAATTTTGTTTGTTATGGAGTTCTTCTGGATATTTTATATCCACTTCAAAGTTAGACCAAACTTTGGCTTTCATCAAATTATTTTTGAGAAGAGACAAGGATATTTTGTAAGATTCTTACCTCCACCACCAAAGGTGGAAGGAGGTTATGTTTGCACCACTGTCTGTCTGTTTGTTTGGTACTTGACAAAAAAAATTTTGCCCAAGTATGTTGGTCTGTAGCGTTTGTCTGTTTGTTTGTCTTTCTGTCTGTTTGTCTGGTTGTCACACGATTTTGGCCACAGTTTTCAAGCAATCGTTCTGATTTTTTTGGTGCATGTAGTTAACTGGCCAAGACAGCAACGCTTAATTTTGGTGAAGATCTGAATCCAGATCCGGATCTAAGAATTTTTTAAGTGATTCTTCACCATTGAGAGATATGGCCAAAAATAATACATAGCACATTATCTCAAAAGGTTATGGATGGATTCGGATGAAACTTGTGGACAGTTTGGGTGTGTGACAAGGACAAATCGATTCAATTTTGGGGAAGATCTGAATCCGGATACGATAATTTAATTTTTAAGTGATTCTTCACCATTGAGTGATGGGGCGTTGTAATACATGAGATCAGAAACATTTTTGGAGGGGTTACAATCTGGGAGATATTTGTGATTTGCTCTTGTATATCTCTTTGAACGGACTTGTGATATTCCACCTCTTTTAGCTTTCTCAATCAACAACATATCCACATCTGAAAATAAATTGAGAGGTTGTTTAGTCATTTTACAAAGCACTCCAAGCAACACTGGGTGCTGTATAATAATGAGCTAGGTCTAATCCACATGAACAGTTCTTCTGAAAGACCTCTCTCATGGCTTCAAACATATTGGCCAACAACAGAACATCAGTCTTGAGACAGAGGTCATGGTATTCACTGAGGTTTATGCGATTGAACTTATCCCAGATATTTTGTGCGTGTTGACATTCTTTATCATCAATATGACTTGCATTAAGTTTGTTATAAAAGCACTCTTAAGGACGGAGTTGTGTTTCATTAAATCTGTCAAAGCTGTCCTTGTAGTCATAAGAATATACAGGAGACCCTCATATAACATGAGGGATGTGTTCCCACGAAACGCCGTGTTATCCAAAAACGTGTTATCGGGGCAGTATTTAATATGAAAACATGGGAGATTATGATCCAAACAGGGAAGATTTCAACCTTTTGCGGTTGAAGACCTACAAGAAACCTCAAAAAAGCAGTAAACAATGTATAAATAAAACATATAACAAATAAAAACATTAAAATTAATTACTTTTGTCATGATTGGGGTTGAATACAGTACATATTGCTAATTGCAGGCATATTCAGGTGTGGCAGGCTGTCCAGTTAAGTATGAAGGCTCAGACGATGACATGGAAGCTGATTCACTTGGGAGTTTTTGGAAGAACTTCATAACAGAGGCTTGAGTGGCTGCCTTCATTTTCTGTTTGTTGACCTCCTTGTAACATTTCAGGGCATTCTCCATCTCCCTCCACACCTTGAAACTTCTCATGCAGTCAGGATTATGTTCATCAAAGATAGCCATGGCTTCATAAACCAATTTGAAACCTTTAGCCATGACCTTAGTCGCGAAGGTTTCAACAAACACAACCTCTTCAGGACTTGATTCTGATTCCTCTCTGATGTACTTCTCCTCCAGAACCAGAAGATCTTCATTGTTCAGCTCCTCTCTGTGTGAGAGAAGCAAATCCTCAACATCATCTTCGTCAACCTCCTCAAATCCCACTTGCAGGGCCATGCCCACAATCTATTGCCTTGCTTTGCTGACTTCAGCCTCCATGAAACCTCTGAAATCAATCACTGCCTTAGGCCAGAGTTGATGAAGATGATGGAGATGAAAGTGTGGCTGGGAATGCGTTTCCAATAAAGTCCAGTTTCATCGAGGTTAAACACCTGGCTTGGTGCATAACCTCCATCCGCAATCACTGAGTTGAAGACAGCTGGAAATTTTTTGGCTGCAGCATTATCTACAGCAGCAGCTTCCCCAGTCAACTTGAGATTATGGAATGCATGGTAACTCTTGAAATGCTCAAATCACCCATGACTGGCAGCAAAAGACACTGGATCATTGGTATCTTTAGTTGGATCACCACAAAAACTCCTCGCCTTCTCTTGAATGACCTTTCCAGACAAGGGCATGTTGTGTTGGGTCTGATGCTCTGTTGACATGTTCAGCATCTTCTCAATAGCATGAGGCCGATATTTTGCAGTTCTGGTAACACTGAGATTTGTTGTTGTCTGAATGCTCTTATGGATTTTATCATGATTGTCACAAATGGTTCTCACTGTAGAATCAAGAAGTCCCATCTCTCTTTTAATATCAATGCTGCACTCACCTCTATCAAACTGAAATAAAACTTTCACTCTCACCTCCAATGAATGAGACTTTCTTGACCTCTTCTTCATTTGATCATTATCTCCAATGCCACTTGTTACATGTTTTGCTGCCATAGTTTCAGCCACTGTGAGTGAACGACTCACTCAGAATGACGGAGCATGAACGACTCGTTCAGAATGATGGCACACAAATGATTCGCACCGGATGACAGAGCATGAACGACTTGCTCAGAATGAGGCAGCATGGCAAAAGTGTCCCTTGTGAGTGTATGTTTTCACCCCTCTCTGTCTGTTTGTTTGTCTGTTTGTCTGTCAGTCTGTCTATGTACAGGATATCTCAAAAAAGTTGTGGATGGATCTGGATCAAATGTAGTGGGCAGATTGGATGGACGACAAGGACCAACTGATTACATTTTGGTGAAGATCCGGATCCGGAAATTTATAAATGATTCTTCACCATTGAGAAATTGGGCCAAAATTATACGTAGGATGGCATCTGAAAAAGTTGTGGATGGATTCTGATGAAACGTGGTGGAAATGTGGGGTGGATAACAAGGAAGAATTGTTTCAATTTTGGTGAAGATCCGATAATTTTATCAGCGATTTTTCACCAGTGAGAGATAGGGCTGAACTAATATATAGCACAATATCTCAAAAAGTTGTGGACGGATTCGGATGTTACTTGGTGGGCAGGTTAGGTGTGTGACCATGACGAATTGAGTGGATTTTGGTGAAGATCCGAATCCAGATCTGGATACGTGATTTAATTAATTTTTAAGTGATTCTTCACCACTCAGAGATCGGGCCAAAAATTATATAGAGCACGATATCTGAAAAGTTGTGGACGGATTCTGATGAAACGTGGTGGACATGTTGGGTGTCTGACCAGGAAGAAATGTTTCGATTTTGGTGAAGATCCGATCATTTTTAATGTGATTCTTCACCAGTGAGAGATAGGGCTAAACTAATATATAGCACAATATCTCAAAAAGTTGTGGACTGATTCGGATGTAACTTGGTGGGCAGGTTGGGTGTGTGACCCTGACGAATTGATTCAATTTTGGTGAAGATACGAATCCATATCCGGATATGTGATTTATTTAATTTTTGAAGTGATTCTTCACCATTGAGAGATCAGGCCAAAAACGATATACAGCATGACACTTCAAAAATGTATTGGGTCCGATATGTTCTCGTGGATCAGGCATTACGGGGCAGAGGTATGTGCTCTACCAAGTGCCCTTGTAGTTTTTGTTATGTATTTCTTCTGCTAATGCAATACAGTCTGCTTCCAAACACTTTACAATCTTTTGAGGGGCATCTTCTCCTCTGTAAAGTTCTAATTTATTTCATTGGACTCCAACTGATGAATTGATATAACAAAACCCACTTGGAACATGCTTTTCATAAGGTATATTGTCGGATTTTTTGGGGGGGTTGGAGAAAATGTGGCTATCATTTCAAGGGGAACATCTCCATAATAATGCTCATGATGTTGGAACGAGATGTTGGACGAGCAGGTGTCCACATACTTTTGGCCATGTAGTGTATGTTCGAGGCTTTATTTTCAAAGCTTTATTTTTAGTTTAAACAAAGTTTGTATGTTGTAAAAATATTCAAAATGTTGATGTTAAATCCAACTGTTATTTCTGATAAAGAAGCCTATTAAACTTCTTGATACTCCATATGAGAATCTTAGAACTTGTTTAGTATGTGATAGAGTAGGATTAAACATTGAATTGAAAGCTCATATACAATGCATATTTTGTGATTACATTCAAACTACTCACCCTAATAACACAAAAAAGTAACATAATTATTTCAAAATTGCACGAAAAATGAATTACTTTGCAAGATTGATAAAATATATTAATATGAAGTATGAGGGTGATAAGACTCATTTCCGAACAATGGAAGAGATTGATATAATGAGATTTCAAAAAAATACTTGAAAAAATTCGATTATTTATTTTGTAAATAAATGAATGAATTTTTACCTGTCTGGGAGAACAAGATAAAATTGAACAAACAGAAAAATGTACCAAATGAATGAAGATGTCTAATAGTTGGTTCAAGCGGATGTGGAAAAAGTTGTTTACTCTTAAAGATGCTCCTTACTCCTCACCTTTTGGATGATAAGAATTAAATAATTTTCACAAGGTCATGTTATCAACCCAAGTATCAACAACTCTCACAAGGTTTTAATGCAGGTCTTCAAAAAGAAGACATTATCAGTTTATTTAAACTTCAAAACAAACTAAATGACTACGACAATGAAGATATAATACAACAATTTTGTGATACACAGAAATGTAAAAATAAATCAAAACCTAGAACTTGTATTCTTAGTGATAATACGGATGATATACCTTCACCCCAAGAGTTGGATAAATCAAAAAAGAACCTCGTAATCTTTGATGATTGTGTTAATGAGAGAAACCAAACGGTTATGGATAGCTACTACACCAGAGGAAGACATTCTTCTTGTAATTGTATTTATCTTAGCCAATCATACTTTCAACTTCCTCGTCACTCAATAAGAAATAATGCTCATGTGGTACTTTTATTTTATTCAAGCTAATTTCAAAAGATATAAATAATTTTTGTGGAGACAGTTGTTCAACATTATGTCATTAAATGGAATTTGTGGATTATATGAAACACATGACTGGAAAATATGAATATATTGTTGTTACACCAGATGAGATACTAAATTATATTTTTCAATAAATAAATACAGAGAATGGAAGAAGATGAAAGAGCAAGAAGGTTTATAGAACATCATAAATTAGTTCCAAAAGTTGCTCAACAACAGAAAGACAAAATGAAGAAATGGCGACAGAAAATAATGGATGAAGAAATGTATGAAAGAAAACAAGAGAAGTTTTTCAAACCGCTTTTAAAAAGTCCTTTCACAAAATTTGATGGAAACCCCTGTTCTTCAATTCCTGCGATAGAATATACTACAAGAAAAGTTCAAATGCTAAAACAGTTTGGTCAAATGATGGAGCAAGATTTAGGAGTCATGGGAGATTTTGAATATGATGATGAAGGATTATTCCAATAGCTGGTAAAGGTAAGTTGACCTCCTGATTATGTTGATGGTGATTCAGAACAACGAATATTCAACAGATTCTAAAACCATAGCTGGTCTCATACCAACAGAAGAATGAGCACAGTTCTATATAGTTCATAAAAAGGAATTGATATTTAATGATTAATTGATATTCTTGAATTCTGCTCCACCAAAAGTTAAATGAACTTCCACATTAATGTTTCTTCCAACAAAATAAGGACATCAAGGGTTAAGTTATTTTGAAAAATCATTGAATTCAAAAAATGAGGATGATAGAGTATATATTAATTCACTCGACTCAATTGATTATTTATGGTGTTTATGTAGGAAGAACGAGAAGGAGAAACATATTATATATGTTATCAGTAAGGTTGGTTCAGGCACGTATATATTCCCATAATATTAGCTTTCTTCCAAATGACCCATCACAACTCCTTAATGGACTGTTATTGCTCTGAGGTAGTAAGAAGGACAGAAATAATTTTTTCAATGAACCATTTTATACCAGTTCTGGAATATGAAAATAATGAATGAATGTCAATGCAAAGATATTTAACCCATATAAAGCAAGAGCAAGAATTGCTTTGCAATACATATTGCCTCGAGGTCCCAATGAATGTTCAGGAAACAAAAAATTGTTTGCGTTTAACGCACGTTCGAGTCGATACCAGAACCATAATGAAGAAGAAGAAACTGTATAACCCACTGTTTTGGGTCTATTTGGCTGATATCTAATTTAATTTACTGATATCTTTTGGCGACAAGAAACCAATAAACACAACAAGGATTTAACAAAATAGAGATAAAAATTGGTTTGCTTTGACGTGCGCCCAAGCCGATACTTTCACCGAAAAAACCCAGAAGAACCTCTCTAACCCACCGTGTTTCATTCATTTCTTGACTTTGTCTATTTCAGATTAAAAATAACCCGCTTTACATACATGAAGCAAAAATGCATACAGCTTATGTACATATATTTTACATTATGGTTATATTCCTGAGATCATTCCAATTGCACTGGGCCATAGACAAACAGCCAGGCCTAAGGCCTGAGGCCTGCCGATCTGTGCTGCTTCATTGAATGGCAGTACATGATTTTATTTGGGTGGAGTTAGGCCAGCTGTCTAGCCAATGGGCGTAAAGCATTGGGGTGGAGTCAGGGCAGCTGAACACTGACCCTCGTATAATACATGATATTTCCTAAGTTTAAAAAGGGCATAACTCTGTGAAAAAATTGACAAAACACCGTGAAACTTGAACTTTTTATATAACTTATCATAATAAAGCCAGGCACCAAGTTTCAGTTGAACATGTTAAAGGGTATGGGATAAAAAGACTGAAAAACCACGGTTTGGATGGATGGATGGAAAGACAGAGAGTGAACCTCTACTCCCTTCCGGTTAAACTGGTAGGGGACTAATAAGATGAGAAGCACAGACCTTAGCTTTAATTTTACGAGTGATAACATTGCTTCATTTCCACACCCTCTACAACTTGAACCCACAAATAATATGAAGCGGTTGTGTTGTCCATGGAAACTCCAATGTCATGTTTAATATCAAAGAGAAAAAAAAAGTTTAGTTATAATCCGGGAAGTGGATACAAAACTATATGTTTCACCCGGCACATACGACATTTCCAAAATATCTTCCAAAATTGCTCACCTTATCAAAGAACAAGGTGATGAACTAAAATATATTGTTATAGATATTAAAAAACATACTTTAAAATCAACTATTAGACATAAAAATAATTTGAAAAGTTGATTTTACAATTGATAATTCATTTTGAGAATTACTGGGTATCTCCTCAAAAAGGATTGAAAACTAATGGAATGTTTTACGGCGATGTCATTCAAATATCTTCAGGTATTAATTTGCTGTAATTTATTTGATGGTGTTTAAAATAATAGAAAAAGAACAAATACGATACTTTCATTTCACACAAACGCAACCCCAATTGGTTATAAATTCAATATGCGACTGAAAAATCTTGTGATTCAGAATGATTCAGAAGGTGAGAAGGATAACAGGTTGGATCAACCCCACCTGGTGTTAATGCAGCAGCTGACTAGGTCTTGAACTCAGGACGCTAATATCCCAAGCCCACCACCCAAACCACTAAACCAACACCATGTTTATTGATGAAATGAGTTGGTATCTTCGTGAATATACTCCTGATCTTAACGTATATTATGTTGAGAGGTGTCTTCGAGTTAATAAAAGACAACTCGAAGAAACCTCTCAACGTAACATCCCTTAAAAGGCTGTATCAGCATGTGAAACTAAAGTGAACTACCCACACATGTAAGTTGGGCGTTCTTGAAGGAAAGTCATGATACTTATGGCTTATTATTAAGAAAATAGAAGGAGATACTTTAATCAGAATAAGGCATTGAGTGAACTGCCAAGGTGAAATAACTTCGAGTTTCTCTTGATGGAACATTTCATCCATGAGACTGATTGGAAATTGAGATAATGATTATGCTGAAGATTTCAAGTCCTCTCAAAAGGTGTGTGAAAGCAATGGAAGTAAAGAACCCATTTTTGATTATGGTTGTGTTTTTAAGCCTGTATATCAATGTCTGTGATTAACTGGAGTGTTGCAAAGGAAACGATAAAGTCGAACAGAGTGGATACTTTTCGATATATTGGCATAGGAGAGAGTGAAGAAGTTGTTGCATATTGTTTGCTTTTGGAAGAAACAGAATTGCAGACTAATTAGGCTGTGGTATGAGTGATGAAATTCTTTACTTTTTTGACCGCACTCGAGTAACTACTTGATTTCTGCTGAAATTTTTTAAAATATATATTTCAATATATCATATTGATAACTCGTCAATCAATAAAACAGCACATTTATCAAAAAAAATAAAATAACTCCCAAAGAAAATGAGATTTTCGTCTTTTCACTTTGTCTAATAACTGTACATTTTTTGTGCACCAAGAATGATGCATTGTAGCCCTTGGCCAATCATATGCTTTGTATCATACACGCATAAAACATAAACATGTGCAGATGATCATGGCGCCATACATGTCATCTCTCACCAGCCTTTCTGCTGACGATTCAGAAGGAAATTCTTTAGGTTTTTGCTGTATGCATAGTATTACTACCCAGAGTAAAGTGATTCCTTTCGGTGAGAGAAACTTAGAGTTTTAAGAAACGTAGAGAGTATACCGACCTCTGGGAAGACGTAAATGTAGTTGCTGAAATTGAAAGCAAGATCGCCACTAATGCGGTCAACTTCGTGTTCGACAAAAATAACGCAGCTCGTGATCTGGGTGAACATACGTCTGTTGACGGAGTTGGAAGGTAAATATTAGGTAAAACTACTAACTTTTAAATACATGAATGAAACTGTGACTGTGCACTCGAGTTGAGAACCTTCAGAAATGAGTTGCCGTGTTGGGGGTTCAACTCATGATATGTTGGGGGAAAATTGTTTGTCATGTTTAAATTTATAAGCATGATAAGATAAGTGTTTTTCTTTATCATATTGATAGTGATAATGGTCACATGCAAGCTCCACATATTTTAAGCCCAAGATACCATGGTAAACAATCAAACTCAGGCATTTTTAGGAATGTTTGTATGCATAGGCCGTATTACTGACAGTACTTGGTGACATCCAGAACTCCGGGACTTGATGCCAATGTATCAGAATGTTAAAATCTGTCACAGCGGGAATAGATCAGGGTAGTTTTCAATGAGAACTCAAGCAGACAAATTGACAATGGACACCTTAAGTGACACAAAAATGATCGAGTGAGTACAAGTGCCATGATAAAGGAGACAAAGTGTATTTTATGAGTGAATTCTGACACTGGTAAGCTATTAGGACTTGAATGTACAGACCGTCAAGCTTTAAATTTAAAAGAGGTTTCTTGGCTGTGTTTTGAAACCGTTGTTGTCAGTTAAAATTAAATGTATATGTTGTTAGGCAGCAAGTTAGAGGTCGGTGTGTCATGTGTGTTTACAGTCAGCAATGAAGACGCGAACAAATGCATATTTTTTGTGATTGGAACATTGGATCTTCTTTTTCCTTCTCTTTTTAATTTTTGTATCCTGCAGTTTGATGTTACATGTGTGCAATGATAATGAAATAATAA
>CM068953.1:201924206-201944206 GCA_035128595.1 Eptatretus atami
CACAATAATTTATTCGACTTTCTTTTCTCCGTTTTTTATTTTCACATTGACACGCAATATCAAGTTTCGTTAAAATCTGGCAACGAAAAAAATTATTAAAAAATCAATTCCCGATTGAGTCAACTACTCTTCGGGAGTATTTGATCAATGCAAAAATTCAGCAGTATAGTTTGCTGGAGCTATCTTATTTTTTTCGGAAATGATTTTTTTATCAACCGCTGTCACATCACGGGTCGTCTGGTATATATATATTGTTGCGGTTCTAGGAAACACATGCCTCCAAGGCAATGCCATCCAACATATAGTGGTCCCAAGACAGTTATTCCATTAATATACATTTAGATAGTCCCTTCCCTTTTGTCTCGCGGGACAACGGGACATGCGTTGCGCGGATCTCATAGCTAGGTTTGCTTACACCACTAAACTTCATTTTCACTCTTCTTTTCTGCTAATCCCTGAGGTAAATCCGTATTTGGGTCCTTGCATAGGCCAGCACGTGCACGGCTGGGGGAGGGGAATAGAAAGCTGCAACAACACCACAAGAGCAGAGACAGTGCAGCTGCCAGGAAAACAGCAATATCCTCGGTAGAACCTCTGCCGCAAGCTCGAGATGAACGTCTGCATTTCCAATGATCTGGCATGAGATTGTCGGTTGCATTGAAAAGGCAGACGAATGAATATCTCTTAAAGAGGCAGCACGGATGTGTTTATGCACAACACAGAAGCAAATGACCCAATTTCAGCAAGAGCATGGATAGTAGCTTGGTGACAATAGCCGCATCGTCAGAGGCCGATAATAGAATAACGACAACCATGCCATGATATATGGGACACAAGTATGCAAGATACGGGTGGCACATACTTTTCAATCCATTTCGAAACTAATTATATCGGCATTCTCTTTGCCCTCCGTTTCTCCATCTGACACTTATATCTATATCCTTTTTCATTCCAAACCTCCATCTAATTATTATAGCTGATCGTTCCCCTCAAATCCTGACACAGATTGGTGTTAGCCCCGCGCACACGATAGCAGAATCGGGCGAATGTGAATGCTGACCACGTAGGCCAAGGTGGATCCGCACGCACTGTGTGGAACGTGCTCGAAGGCAGACCCGTGCGCAGCTCTTGACACTTTATTATTGTGCACAGCAGGGTACGAATGGACACATCTTACCATCTGTACATGGGTTTGCCATAACATCTTACCTTCTCACCTCTACGGCCAGCGAAGCTGCAATCGGGCAGAGGCATGCGGTACAGCTCGTGCCGCGTGACGCAACATGGAGGAGGCATTGATCAGTGCTAATCGGAGGCGCACGGGCAGGCATGTGGGACTGACGCCACTCTCGGCCGGTCCTCAGGGCATGGCCGGGGGTTCTTGCAAGGCAATTCATGACGCGGAGTCTGGTGTGGGCAATTCATATCATGTCGTGAGATCGGAGCGAGACATTTTCACGGCTTGGGGCCACCTTGCTGGAAGTGAAATGTCGCTGCTTCCGGCCATCACGGCCGGCCCGTGCAGGGGGCCAGGGCTAATCAGAGCGCCCGATTCGGGTGACGACGCATCGCTTCGGGGTTTGCCCCCCAGCCCGCACCGCGGGGCCTTTTAAGGTCGGAGCGGTGCCGTTCATTCTCTCTTCCCTTTTTCATCTCTCACACACGCTGGTCTTCGTCATCGCTTGGACTCCTCCCACCTGTCATCATCACCTGGACTCCATTTGTCATCGCCTGGAGCACGTTTGAGCAATCAATTGTACAAGGTACCGAGAGACTGTAGCCTAAACTCCTCTTCCTTCTTGCTTCAATAACTTCCTCTTCCTTCTTCATCAGGTTTTGTGTTTGTGTGTGGGCGTGTGTGTTGTCCTGGCACCTGTCCCCATAAGTTAAGATTGCAGAAGATTATTATTTCAGGTTAAGTCTGCTCTGTGTCTGCTTTCGTAAGTTGCTTGTAATATTGCCGCATCTCTCACGTTTCTTTATTTCCCTGCATAACACACCCCAATAAAACTATTCACTGCACCACATAACTCTTCTCGCCTACTTGTAAATAAATTGCTTATTACAAATGTTCCCAGCTCGTTTTTGTCTTTTCTTGCATTGATCCAGCATGGTCCAAATCCTAGCTTAGCTGTGACTATATTCCCAACAATCCATTCCTTGTAGCCGGTACGTCCTTGGCAGTGTCGCTCGGCTGCATCCGATCCGGTAAAGTGATCTGGTTCGGACAAGGCTTACTGAGGGCGTGTTCCCGGTATAAAATCACGTGATTAATTAGGTAACCATGTTAACCCATAGATGGGAGGACCCTAGATCACGCCGTTGATTTATTGGCGTCCACCGTCGGTTAGTGACCCGCCGCGTCACGGAAATATCTGTTGTAATGGCCTACAATTCCGGGGAGTCTGGTGGGAGCAGAGATAGCTTCCCCCCCCCTCGTGTTCTTCTCACCCGACCCCCGGCCTGCAGAAAAATATTATATTATATATGTCTTTCTTCTCCTTTCGGCTGCTCCCGTTAGGGGTCGCCACAGCGGATCATCCGTTATGATCCGCATAATGATTTGGCACAAGTTATAGGCCGGATGCCCTTCCTGACGCAACCCTGGTCGCCTCTTACGACACAGGGATATGGTACAGCTATTCTAACCGGGGCATACACCGGGCTCAGTACACTGGACTCACTTCGCCGACCTCGGAAGAATGACAGGCTGAGTCAACCTCTGTGTTGTATTAATTCAAGCAGCCAACGGGGCTTGAACTCAGGACCTTTTGGATCCCAAGCACTACCCTAACCGCCAACACCAGGCTATATATATATTATATATATATATATATATATATATATTATATATATATATATATATATTATATTATATATATATATATATATATATATATATACTCATATTATACTTGATATATATTATATATAATGATTATATATATATTATATATATGTATTAGTATATATATATATACATATATATGTACTGGCAAGATGGCCAGTCAGCACATTTTATGTTGTTTATAATTTCATAAAGGGAATTATTTCTCCCATGGGACAAGTGTGAAGAAACCCAGACTCTGACCCAGGCACCTCATTGCGAGCACAGTGATAGCCAACTGAGCTGTGCTGAAGCCGAGGCTTGAAGTTTAGCCGAAATATCACTGGTTTTCGCAATCCAGATTGCAGCGGTTATCACTTGCCTTTGATCTCACATGGCTTACATTGTTGGATTGGTTATTGAACATGTTTACATTCAAACATTGAATGATTCAAAACATTGATGCATTGAAACATTGAATGATTGTGTAAAAATCTGTCAAATTAATTCAGAAATCACATAAGGTTGTTTTTCAGGTTCCGATATCCATTTGCAGTGAGCCATGTAGACCTGGTACAAGGAAGGTGGCTCGTGTTGGAGAACCTTTCTGCTGCTTGATTGCATGCCTTGTAACGTGGGAGAATATCCAATATAACAGGTCAGAATATTCATATCTCGTTTTCATTGCCATTCTTGAAACATGTCTGTGTTAAACATAAGAAAGAATGGGGGAATGCAAACAACAAGAACAACATCAAACATTTTCCCCTTTTTAGAGGAGGTCAGTCAAATGAGAGCTTTCCTCCATAATGATCAAAACAACGAGGCAGATTCGTGCAAACCCAAATATTCCATATCTTTCTTGACATTTTCAATCCATGTCTTTTTCGAATGCCCTCTTGCTTGCTCCCTTCTACCACGAGCTTGATCGCTTTCTTTACAGTTTCATCTTCTGACCTTTGTTACACTTGACCATACCAACTAAGTCTTCTCCTCCTCAGTTATTCTTCACTCGTATTGATTTTCAATCTCTTCCTGACTTCTGAGCTTGGTATTCTTTGTTTCAGAGGCAATCCATTGATCAATTGTATTATAATCACTGTTTTTTTCCATGATTTTTCATCTTTGAAACACAGTGCTTATGTTTCACTTCCAGAGATGAATACTTGCTGATACAGAATTTATAAACTTTCACTTTTACAGGTCATGGAATGCTTTTTGCTTTGTGATACCACAAAGTTGTCTCCCCTGATTCCAAGCTGATTTTATTTTTAATATAATAGTTAATTCTGCTTCTTCTGATGCCTCTATCATGTCTCCAAGGCAACATAAACTTTTGACTTTTTATACATTAAATTCTGAGCTCAGGAGCATTTATTTTTGTTCTTCATTTTTTCTTCAAATGACTGATCCTTACATCTTTAACATATGAAAATCTTTGCTTTTGTTTCCAAATTTCCAGTGATGTTCCTGTGATACCATCTATAGCACAGCCTACATTGAATTGAAATCCGTCCAACTCCTTTTCTAAGTACATTATTGTACAAGGCTGTTGTCCACTCTTTCTTTTCTCCTTCTCTGCCACTGAACATAACCTTCGTTTTTTTAAAATGTTGATACATAAAACTCTTCTCTATTGCAATTTTCCATTTTTTTAACATCTATTTTGTTTCTTTTTCAGTTTCAGCATTCAATGCTAAGTCGTTAGTCGAGAATAACTCGTATTGTAATCACAACCTTTCATTATTGATCAATTTCTCCATCACAATTACAAACAGTAGAGGACTTAAAACTGATATTTGGTGTTTTCCTGCATTGATTCAAACATTTCACTTCATCCCAAGTTGGTCTTTGCAACAGTTCTCTATTTTTATTTCCTTTGCCAAATACTTCTCTTGGCATTGCCTCAAAATAAAAACGACCTATATTATTCATATTACTGGGGTAGAAACAAATTGGTTGGTTATACAGTGCTCCCTCGCTATATCGCGGTTCACTTTTCACTGCTTCACTACATCGCGGGTTTTCAAGTAGAAGTAGAAGAGTAGAAGTCGCCTCCAGTAGAAGAGATTTAATGCTCTTCTTGGCTGTGCAGTACTACATTCATCTCATCCTCATCATCTTCATCGTCATCAGTACTGCACAGCTATCATCATCGTCATATCTTCATAGGTCAGTACCCATAATACGTTTTTTTATATTTTATAGTACAATATAGTATTAAAAAAAATTTTTTTGGTCTTAGGCTTTGCAGCCCCATGAAGTCGCATTTCCGATGAAAAAAAAATTTTTTTTTTAAATAACTGGTTAAATGTGTGTGAGGAAGGTTAATAAGAGTGTGTGGATGCTGTGTAATGGTTTAAAATACGTTTAAAATGTGTTTACATATATTTAAATGATTAAATAAATATGTGGTTTCTACTTCGCGGTTTTTCACCTATCGCGGGTGGGTCTGGAACGCATTAACCGCGATAGGTGAGGGAGCACTGTATTTACCACTTTCCCTCGTCTTCTTTCTTCCTTGCACTTCTGTGAGCCTCACTCTTGTAGAAAAGACCATAAAACACATTTTAATGTGATAATACTCTTTTCACAGAAAATGCATTGGCTCTTCATCTTATTGAAGTCTTCATCATAATTATGAGAACAAAACCCCACAGGGTCTCCTAATATTCACAATATGTAGCATTTCTCAGGATGTGGCAATGCTGCAGCTGCAATGACCACCCTCCCCACACCATAGATTTGGGAAAGAGTTGAATACAACCAGGGGACTGCCACACAATAGTATTGTTTTCAAAAGGTTCTCTGGGATCATTAACTGCAGGCAGAAGGAGAAAGCCAGCTTAATACCCTTCCAAAAAGTGCACTCATCTGTAATTCCCTGTCCACAAAGTGATAGGATGGCAGTTTATACCCAGAGAGCAAGATGTAATTAAATCAACGTTGAACTATTCTTGACAACATTGGTTCAATTACACCTGCTCTCAGAGTTTGGGAATCAAATCCAGACACGATAGCTCAAAGGAGAGTATTTGAAACAAGCAAACAATTCTATTTCCTGTTCTGCCTGATATTTTAAACACCTGACCCCTGTGGTTAACTGTTCATGTTTTTTTGTTTGTTTGTTTTCCCCCAGACTCACAGGACTGCTTCCGTTGCCAGAAATATTTTGGTTCAAGTTCACAGCGTGTTTATTGCATCCCACTTCCTGAAGAGCTCCTCGCATTCTCTGATCCAATGGCTATAACCTTGTTGGCTTTTGCTTCACTTGGAAATGCAATGACACTGGCATTAAGCATGACATTACTTTTGTGCGATAAACAATCCACTTCCAATAAGATAAATGCCCTCCTCTTATTCGCCGTTTCCATCTCATTTGCCAGCAGTTGGACCTTTGCTGGAAAGCCGTTGAAGAGAACATGTCAAATAAGAAAGCCATTGGCCTCCTTCAGTATCACACTAACAACTTCGTGTTTAATGAGCATTATCCTGCATCTTTGTCGCAAATCTGGAGGTGAAATACAAAATGGTAAATATTGACATAAGCTTCCCATTATTTACGAGCTGTGTGAAATAATTTCTAAACTTATTTCTTACTCCTTACAAAAATTCTCCTGAAATCACATTTTGACTTCATCAAATAAACGAAATATGCATTACACTATTAACAGTACTGTGAAAGGATGACACAAGTAAAATTACAGGGAACAAAGAGCATAATCACACAGGACAGATATAAGATGGCACACCACATTTTTTGAAGAGGTTCTTACAGATGAGACAACCATGTAAATTCAGGACTCAACTTTAACCAGAGATATTGGCAAAGCTCACCGATGGTAATCTACATTGCCAAGAGAAAGTACACACACCCTTTCAAAATTTTCACCTTTTGTTGCCTTATAGCCTGGAATTAGATTACATTATATTAGACTTTTTCCACCTTTATTTGCACATTATAACCCAGAACTTTCAAGTGAAAAACAAATTCTACAAAATTCAGAGAATTTATTAAAAATACAAAAATGCAATATCTTGGTTGGGTAAGTGTCCATCCCCCTTATAATAGCAATTGCAATTGTAAATTACCTCAAGTGTTACCAATCACCTACAAAATCACACACCAAATTAATTGGCCTCCATCTGTGTTAAATTGTAGTGATTCTGATTATTTCAAAAAAAAATCAGTTGTTCTTTTATGTTTCCTCTGCTGGGGAGTGCATTTCACTGCAAAGAATCCACCAGAGCACAAAGGAGCTTGTAAAAGACCTCTGGGATAAAGTTGTGGAAAGGTACACATCAGGGGATGGGTATAAATATATGTTTCACTGTCAAGACAATCATTAATAAGTGGAAGTCACCAAGAACCTGCCGAGATCAGGCCGTCCCTCCAAACCGGATGACCATGCAAGAGGAGACTGATCAGAGAGGGCACCAAGAGGCCAATGGCAATGTTGAAAGAGCTACATGCCTTTATGGCAAAGACCTTTCACTGTGTGCATGTGACAACAATATTCCAAGCACTCCACAAGTCTAGTTTGTACAGTACGGTGGCAAGAAGGAAGCCTTTATTCAAACAAATGTGTCCAAGAGCCGCGTCAGAAAGGTTTTGTCTTTACCAGAAGAAGAAGAAGAAGAAGAACAAGAAGAAGAAGAACAACGCGAAGCTCTCTTGGAGCCAGCGTTCGCAACGTGACGTGGCTAAAAAGCCTACCTTGAGTCCCATTTGAGGATTGCAACAAAAAAAATACTCCAGAGATTCTGAAGCCATGTGGCAAGAAGTTTTGTGGTCGGATGAAACGAAGATGGAACTTTTTGGTCTAAATGCAAAACATTACATTTGGGCGCAAACCCAACACAGCAAATCACCCAAACAACACCAACCCAACTGAGAAGCATGGTGTTGGTGGCATCATGTTATGGGGATGTTTCTCATCAGCAGGAACCGGGGCACTTGGCAGGATAGAAGGGACAATGGATGGACAATACAGAAAAATCCAAGAGGAAAACCTGCTGCCCTCTGCAAGAAAGTGAAATTGAGACGGAAGTTCACCTTTCAGCATGACAACGATCCGAAGCATACATCTAAAGCTACACTGGAGTGGCTAAAGAACAAAAGATAAATGTCCTTGAGTGGCTAGTCAGAGCCCCGACCTAAATCCAATCGAAAAACTGTGGCATGACTTGAACATTGCTGTCTATCAATGTTCCCATGCATCTTAGAGTGAGCTTGAACCGTTTTATTCAGAAGAAATAGCAAATATTGCCCAATCAAGGGGTGCAAAGTTGGTAGAAACCGAGCCCAACAGACTCACAGCTGTAATTGCTACCAAAGGTGCTTCCACCAAGTGTTAACTCGGGGTGGACATGCCTCTACAGTTGCATTTTATTAATGACTCATGAGAATTGCATTTTGCAACTTTGAAAAAAAAAATAGGACCACTGGACATGTAGCCGATCTGGACCCTGACCGAATGTTGCAACCCAAATTTGGTAGCATTCTGACCGGTGGGTCTGGAGAGAAAGGTTTTTGAAGGAATTTACGTGATTTTCCCAAACATTTCCCAAGTCCGCCATTTTTACACATTTCCGGACATGTGATCGGCATGACCTCCACAATTTAACATCAAGACCCTATCCTAATGTTGTAACCCAAATTTGGTAGCATTCTGACTGGTGGGTGGAGAAAACTTTTTTTTTTAAAGGAATTTACGCGTTTTCCCCAAAACTTGACAGTCGGTCATGATGACACACTTCCGGTCACGTGATCTGCATAACCTCCACAATTTCACATCCCGACCCTGGTTTGATGTTATAACTCAAATTTGGAAGCATTCTGACCAGTGGATCTGGAGAAGAATAATTTTTTCGAGAAATTTACTGTCGGCCATTTTGACCAATTAAAATCATGTGACCAGAATAAGCTTTACAATTCCTGTCACCAGTCAGGAGAAAAATGTTGCAGCCAAATTTCAGCCAGATTGGCCTTGCAGTTTGGCAGGAGAAGTCAAAAAAGGAGACGGACGGATGGACGGACGGATGGTGTGTGATGACAATAACTTAGTAGTCCCCTTTATTTAGAATTTGTGGTCGAAATTTGGGTGGCGAAGCTGAATTTTTGCACAGTGACCTGGGAGACTTTGGAGATATCCCACAAAAAGTCCCGAAGAATCTCATGGGTTTTTTTTCCAAAATTCAAGATGGCCGCCGCCCAAAATTCGGGAAATCATGAAATCGGCATAGCTAGTAAACTATTGCACTTAGGATGCTGCTTTTTGTGTCTATTCCCATGTTTTCTGACCCAAAGAATCCAACGAAAGCAAAATTAGTCACCTCCAGTCATTTCTTCTTTGCCTAAATCCAATATGGCGTTCCTCGTAATCTTTCCAATTTCCCCCCAGGTCTCCCAGGTCACTGTGCAAAAATTCAGCTTTCACCCCAAAATTTTGACCTTTTGGACTCATACCGGCGAATAAAGGCAGACTATATCTAGAATTTAAGTTTCAAATAAGCTAGAAAGACGTGATGTCTGATCCCTGGGAACATAAAACAAATTCATAATATTGTTTTTTGTCGAACAAGCGTGTGTAATACTAAATTTAATGTTGCGTTGTTAGCAGAAACAAAATGTTTCTGGAATAAAATTGCAAATATTGACTCAATAAACTGTATTACTGGACTATAACATATACAGTATGAATTATGTTGTTCAACTACCGTCAGCGAAGCGACAGGTTCAATGCTTGGCCAACGATTTGTTTTATTTGCATAGCCCACCCAGCACTGCCCAAAAATAGATTGAATAACATATATTCACGGAACTTTGGTATTTAATACTCTTCATCTAAATAATTTGAGTCAGGAAAAGATGCTCGATTCTTATTTCATAATATTCAATTCAAATTATTTCTGAATCATGTAACCGCTTTGTTAGTGAAAGTCTATTGCTGCTGGAATGTTTCGTCATCCATCCCCAGATCCAATGACTTAAAATAACCTGAAGGAATACTTCCATTCTGAGAGAACTGAGATAAGGCTCAATATATAGCATGATATCTCAAAAAGTTATTGCCGGATTCGGACAATACTTCTGGAATTTGAATCCTGTCTTTTAATTTGAATTATTCATCCAAGGAGGTTCATATAAATGGCCAATCCAAGACATTCTATCTCATTTGAACTCTGGTTCTCAGCACCATAAATGCCAGGTTCAGATGGGAATGTTTTCCTGGTAAGCCTGCTCGAAAAAATAAAATTGCCCTTGACTCATATTTAAGGGATAGTTAGATATTAACACCACAACAACAAAGCATTAAACGCCATCAAAAAAATATTTCAGGATGCAAGATAATTGGTCTTGAGTTTCGGCAGAAAGTTTGATTCAAACAGCACCGATATTTGTGTCTGCCATTACTGATTAATGTGTGAAACAGACCTGACCTTGTAAGATACCATCCTACAGCTGGTTTCATGTCACAAAGTATCTTACATCCTTAGATCAAGCAATGTGTGTCAGCATTTAAACATGGTGGAGAACATTCTAACCAAAGGTAGCTTTTCTTTCATAGATCATACCAGATTTGATCAATGTGGGGGTACACTATAGTATTTTTTGATACATTTCACCATCATCGATTGGAAACATACTCCACAGATCGGTAACATTGATAGATTCCACATCAAGTGTTCATAATCCACAAATATTGATAACAGTTGTAATGACACCATTCAAAAAGTACAACTTTAAACATCAAATCAATTTGCTTAATTACAATCAGAATTTATCATTGCATCATATTTGTAAAGAGATGAAATGTAATGTTAACCCTTTGTACTTTTTCAGTGAATCCCATGATGAAAACTCAAAAGTTTATCAATGAGCACACTGTGGTTTATTTGTTTGTAACACCACAATTAACTTTTGATGTAGTTTGGGCTCTTCTTGGATTCTCCCATGTAAATTACAACACAAATAATCGTCCAGGAAACATCATTTTGGAATGCGTGGATTCATCGATTGCCTGGTCTCTTTGCACGTTGTCCTACTTGGTGATTCTTTTCATCATTTGCTGTTCCCTGGCATTCAAAGCGCAAACGTATTTACCACATCTTAATGAACCAAAGTTCATCAATTTCTACATGTATTTCTGTATTTTAGCAACTGTTGCCTTTATTCCTGCCTACATCACCACACAAGGGAAATTTACTGTGGCTACAGAAATATTTGCAATTATTGTTATCAACTATGGTTTACTCGTAAGTGTGGTTTTGCCTCAGGCATACACTGTTATTTTCAGGAGGAAATAAACTTGTTTACAAAAGATGTCCATTGAATGTTATTTTGTAAATAAAAACATGAAATAAAATGATGGAAGAATATTATAAGACAAAATGCAGATAAAACAAGAAGAAAAAGATAAAATATCACAGCCCCCGTGGTTTTCGTAATTTTGCTGAACAGAGTTAAAGAGCGAGCCATGTTTACAAGATTTATGTGTGTGCACGACTGACTTGAGTGGTCATGTGACATGGAAGACTGTGTACGATTAGCTTATTCGATCATGAATATGAATGATGTGGGTCACGAAGTTATATTGTGCAAGATAATTGGTCACATGACATGTATGAAGTTTTCGATTGGGAATACAAATTTCTCACAGAAGGGATTCAATGTTCATATATTGTGGGGGAGACAAACTGAATTATACAAACAGTATACCATTTAATAATTATTATTTAAGTGTAAAAGAAATTATAATAACTGTAGACAATATAAAATTATCATTCAGTTAAAAATGCTCTCTGATCAGTTTTTGTAAATTGTTGTGGTTGTGGTTAGGGTGAAATTGAAAAGAGTAATCAGAATTTTTTTTCTTCCAATTTTCATGAAAGATGCTTTATGGTATAGGTATGAAAAAAAGAATAAAATAAAACTGTAGGGTCACCATGCAATTTTCTAAGAAAATTGGTGTTCAAAGGTGAGTAAAAAGTGGCCGAGTTGTCAATTAATTCAACCCTAACGACCTTAAAATGTTCATGAAATGAAAATGTACTATTATTACAAGTGACACTACTACCACAACTACGACTACTACTACTACTACTACTACTACTACTACTACTACTACTACTACTACTACTATTATAACTTACCTGAAAAACCCTTGCGAAGGTGATGAAGATATACAGGTTTGTCCCCCTACTTCCATGGTTTTTTGAATTAAACCACATGGATGCGATCTCTTCAAAACACCACCTGTTCATAATATAAGCAAGATCCATGGCATAGCGGAAATATCATTCTGTGACTCATCAAGAAAGGATATATATGCATGCGTAATTAACTCACTCCACTTTGTTCCGCTAGCAAATCACATGGACACTCCATGGTGTGAGGTTCTTCTGCCTCCCTTGCCTGACTTTGGTCAGGCACCTGACCATCCAAGTTGGGAATCTCTCTATCTCTACCCAACACCAAGGGTGGTGGGGGACCAAAGTTGGAGACTGCTTCACGGGGCACAAAGTTCTGGAGCTCTGTTGCAACACTTCACAAACGTTCCCTGTGGATGTTGCTCCTGGAGACAAGCAGAAACCATCTTTCACATTTACAGTACCTGCATTTCCCGCATCTCAACCAGTTTTTTTGCTGGTGAAAAACCTGCTCTTATGCTTCTGGCTTCATTTCCCCCAACAGTTTTTATTTTTGGACACCTTGTAAAGAAGGGCAGTCGATCATGTGATCTCTTTTCTAACTATATTTTGACACCTGCAAACCTTGCGATATATATATATATATATATATATATATATATATATATATATATATATATATATATATATATATATATATATATATATATAAAACGAGAAAGGCAAAGTTTGGAAGCAATGTCATGAAGTATGGTTTTGCATGCCTGGGAACTTTGTTACGTTCACGAATCACTTCGGAGTCTAAGTTGACACAATATACCCGAACTATCGGTTGGTTTAATGAAATTTGGACAATAAATAATGCGCATTACAGTATTTCCCGACAAGGCTCTTTACTTTTACTTCTCTGATTATAGCATTAGGGCACCATTAGCCTTACAGGCTGTGGTCCTCTTGTTTTTGTTTAGATTTTTTGTTATTATTATTGTCTTGTTTTGCTTCTTGTCTTTCTGTAATTCTGTCTGTGTTCTTGTTTTTCTCTTATTTTCCATTCTTGTCCTGTTTTGCTTCTTGTCTCTTATTCTCCATTCTTATCTTGTTTTGCTTCTTGTCTTTCTCTAATGCTATCTGTGTTCTTGTTTTTGTCTTATTCTACATTATTGTCTTGTTTTGTTTCTTGTCTTTCCATATGTTTATATGTGTTCTATTTTTTCTCATTGTGTGCTTACTGAATGTGTCCTTTTGTATTTTTAACTCCTCCTTTTCTCGTGTTGTGGTAAGTTTTAGCATATTGTCGTGTCTAGGGGGGTATGCCCCTACCTGGACGGATAACCAAATAGATCTCCCTTGGAGGCAAATATGTGATCCTTGGAGATTATAGCACGCGCGGAAAGGAAGGGTGGCAAAAATACGTAGCAGACAGTAGCACAGCACAGGGGCTTATACTCGACATAGGGGCATGACAAATAGACAACACAAGCAACTTAAATAATTGAGGAGGTTTAGTGAAAATAAATCAAATATTTCCAATGGTAATAATTCAAAGTGTAATAATAAAAACAGAACGTGAGGTGGACTAAATCAAATTTTGAGGCACCTCCACACAGACTTTAATACAGACAAGGTGACAGAATATATAAAATAAAAATCCTCCTTTTCTTCCGGCACTTAGCTGTGTGCCCAGAGAAGAGGTTCTGGAGCTTGTGGTTCGCCAAACCACGTCATCACTGTGCGGGAAAATGAGTTGAATCGCATTATTTGAGGCATGAAGAAATAACAATTGTGTACACAACTCACTGCCAAGAACACACTTTATGCAATTGATGTTCTACCCTTTTGGAATGCCTCTCGACTGACTGTCCGATCTAAAATACAGTGGTTTGCCATCTGCTGTGGCATAATGGAGAAGAAGAATTAACAAGTCAGTGTCCTCTCCAATAAGCGTGGTGGAATGTGCATATGCAGTGCTAACTGCGGCGTTAGTGATGTCCACATCAGCGTCCCCTTCTGCCTAAATGCCCATACAGCCCACCCTCCTCAGTTCATCACATATTAAGCTGATTAGTTGTTGCTTGTTACTTCAACTTGAAAGGAATTATTCCTGCTTCCCTTCAAATTCGGTTTCACTGGTGAAGTTCACAACCAGATAATTGATGTTTTTTTCATTACTCTGGTGTGCATTATCTTTTATCGAGGGACCTGCCCCCATATCCATCAAGCACAGCAGTTGCTGCCCCATAGTGCTCACTTGCAAAGTCAGCATATGCCTTGGCTATTTTACCATAGGAATCTACCCTCCTGCACTTCAGCTTGTGTCGTAAGGAGCCTCCGTCAAGCACATATCTTTCAGTCTTAAGGATAGCATCTGATATCGCTTCACTTGATGGTATCTTGTTACAATGGTCATCTTGGACTAGTTGAGACTTGTTGGCCTTTCTCAATATTTTTTTGTCCTCAAAAAGGGGTGACATGTATGGACTCAGCTCATATCTCATCACCTCCTCTAGAGACAGATGTCCTGTCCTGGACACGACAAGGAATAGCTGGAGCAGTAGGCAAGAATCAATGGTTCTGTGAGGAGCAACCTTGACAGCAGATGGCTGGGATGTCTATACCCCTGATGAATGATATGCATCATCCCCTGCCAATTTTGAGCTGGCTGTTTGAAATGGAATAAAAGTTCCCAGAAGATATCAGCACTCATGTCACAGTTTTGGAGAATGGGAAGTTCTTGAAACTTGATGTTTCGAAGAGCATGGGTGGCGAAGCGGTACTCTATGGTATCAACTTTGGACATCTCTATCATGTTCAGTTTAGGAATGCTTTGCCTTTTGACAAGATAAATCATCTTCCTCCCTGGGGTCAACGCAGCTTTCATGCCCATCCCATGGAATGTATCTTTACCATCGATGGTAGGAAAATTGTGATCTACATTGTCACCGGAAAATAACAACGACAAGTCCAATACATCTACTGTATGTCTTCAATGAAAAATCTGGTGTGACAGTTTGTGGAATTCTTTTAAAATCGGAGCACTTCACCATATAACGAGGCATACCCCATCTCATGAAGAGTGTCTTCAAGGAATTTGGACTGATACAGACGATGCACCTGCATTGTGAGACCAATCTGTAATGGTGCGATGACAGGCCGCTGTCTTACTGCTTCCACTATAGCTTGTCCATTACTGGCTACTTCGTGTTGTGTGCCTTTCCCCACAAACAGATACCTCATCATGTTTCATAGTGTCTCTGGAAGGAAGCCCAGAGTTGAGTTTAAGATCATCAGCATTTGGGTAGTAATCAGTAACAGATGGTACATTTGATTTGATATCGCTCCTGATCAGCCTTGCGACCGTCACAAATATGGCTCTCTTTTATGCTTCTTCATCATCTTCTCATTGCTCATCTGTGTAGTAAGACTGAAGTATGTGTGATGTTTTCTCTTTAAATGTCAATATGTTGTTTAAGATATTTCCCTCTGCGATATAGATGGAGTTCCTGTATTGTTTCTTTCGTTTCTTCTTCAGATAGTGATGGCCATAAGGAAACAAATCTTCATGATTCAAAAACTCCATCATTTTGTCCTAAAGGTATGAAGTCATCAACTGTTCCTCATCATTCATCTCGGGATATGCACACATCCTGAAGAAAGTCTGCTGTTGATCAGCATCTTTAGGCCATCTAGATTTTCTGCATTTTGCATCTGTTCCGCCCCAAAAGGGCAGTGGTGCATCATACCCATTGTGGAAATTGACACTGAATGTATGGTGGTATATGAAGTCAGTAGCATGAAGATCTCCACCATAGTACTCAATGTGCCCTTTTACAGTAAATGATCAATCATCAGAACGACTTTCACAGCACTCCAGGATGGTCCTGGCAAAGGAGTCTGTCTTGACGAAGCTGTAGTCCGAACCTCCAAGTGCAACCTGGGTCCCACAGAAAAGGCAATCAGACTTGCTGTTGAAAGGCTCGGTAGACACACGTGCACTTCTTTTCAGTGAGAGGAAGGAGGAACCACTTTTCTTATGTTGATTCTCAGTCATGTTGATATATGTACCGTTTACGACAGTCCAAGTGTACTTTCGCTATCACCTCTCCTAACATTTGCTGCATTGATGCCATCACCGCGCTTCTGACAAACGTTTATGCCATCTCCATCTTCAATCCTTTCTTTGCAAATCGGACAACTTTCATGGGCTAAGTTTGAAGCACTCATGTTCCAAAACTGAAACAGAAATAAAAACATTCAATATTCAAGAAAATAATGCTGAGAGAAGGTCAAAATAAGTAATATTTAATAAAGAAAAGAATGAAGCAAAAACCACTGTCCTGTATCAAATCGTTTGGGAGTGTTGGCCACCATATTGGCTGCTATCTTGGATTTATGGATTCGATGGACCAAGCCATAAATCCATTGGCACCGATGAATTCCTTTTAGTTGTTACGTCTGAACTCATCATCAGCATGCTTCACATGAAGAAATATCCGATAATCTGCCTCTTCCTGCATTGATGCGAGTTGACTGTCATGATACATTCCTGCAGATGAAAGGCATGCTGTAAGCGAACCATCAGAGAAGCCACCAGCCAAATAGATCCGCTTTCTTGGTGATCTGAAAGTTATTTTGCTGCTGGTGCAGTTGCGTGATGTGACTACAGATGAAGTGTGTCAAGGTGGATTGAACCCTTAAACCTTGGTTAATACAAAAAATATTGTTCTGCACCTAATATCAAGGAAGTTACAGCCGCCTTCTTCATTTTCAGGGTCAGCGGCAGCCATCTTGCACTGACCCAGGTTAACCCACTTCTGGTGGTCAGATTTTGGTAGACTTTTTTTTCTGTCGTTTAAAACACCCATGAGGTAAGAAAAACACTAAAAAAAAAACTTTTGTTATCATTTGTTTGGGTGAGGGTGTTTTTTTTTTTCATAAATTGACCCGCCGAGTAATGGTAAGTAAGCAATTGATTTGAGTTCTGAACAGCTGCAAGACCACCTCATCAATAAATGACTATCTCAGTATTCTGGTGTATTTTGTGTCACTTACAACCTCTCAAATGAGGTTTTTACCACGTTTGGTAGATATATATATATACCTTTTTGTCTCTTTGATCTCCCAACACGTTTTTCGTCACCTCCAACTTGCCATGTATGAAGTAGTCAGTACATATGGAATCAAATAATATCAGCAGGAATATCATGCCTCGGAAAAGCCTTGTTTTTCAGTGTATATTGATGAAAAAAAATAAAAGCGAGAGCGAGTGCTCACTAGGACACACCTGATCACGAAGCCTCCTCCAGTCACTGAATCAAGGTAAAAGTGAACCACGTGATCAAGAACCTTCTCGAATCACGGTTTCTCAGTGGCAGATTCGCTATGTACGTTCGTATCATCTTTGTTTTGACATACTACAATGAGTGGAGTGGTCAATGTTCAATTAATCAGAGGTAACTATCTATTTGGCTCATTTGTACATATCATCACTGGCTCACAACGACAACACGGAGCTGTACATTCTGAAATTGTTGCACACATGTCTGGTATTGAGCCATTCATCCTTTCCACTGGTGTGTCCAGTGTTGAAGCCTACATAATAGCTTCTCGTATGGACAGTGCAGGTACTTGGGGTACAGATAACGAAATTGTTACCCTCACACATTTGATGAATACCCCAATGTGTGTGGACAACAGCGAGAGTATGGACCGGGTACCTCTCCCTTCCACAGAACTCCTAATGTCTCTGTTCCCCACTGTTTTGTCCTTCCCACTCCCGCCCCTCTTGCCTCATGCCCCCCTTGCTGTGTGTTCACTCTCATTCGAGCCTCGACAAGGTATACAAAAGACAGACAGACAGAGACAGAGACAGCAAGAGAGTGACAGGTGTGGGAGGAGAGTGCTGAATTTTATGACAAGGGGACAGAGGGAGAAGGGTGGGGGGGAGAAGGAAAAAAAAGACAGTTGAAGGGTGGAGGTGGGCTCAGCAAAGTGATTAAAATTATGCTTAATGACCGAACACGAAAGCAAAAAATAAAATAAAATGTCAGAACAGCTGTACACACAACTACACAACAGAGTTTGTAAAGTAATCCACAGGCACCTCTGCAAAAACTTAGATATTCCAGTTCCAGAAAATTTGTGGGAAAATGAACCAAAAGCAATCACTGAAAACATTGAAGTTCCCCGGCTCACGTATGACCTAATGATCCCATCGGGCGTGAACATCGAAAACAAGCGTTGCGATGATATATAACTGACTTTTCATTACCTACTTCGAATTGGCCTTCTGCACTTAGAGAGTGGGTGCAATATTTAGGTGCAAAAGAGAATGAGGCATTCTCTGGATATGCTGCTTCTGCTCTCCCCAACAATGGATGGAGGTCCTCAATGCTGGACATGAATCAGAGCCGTATCCCTGGACATATCACGTGCTTTTGACACAGTCTGGCACCTCCCCTCTCCTACCCAAACTCTCTTCCTTGGTATCCCAAGACCATCTCCACTCATGGCTCGGAGACTTCCTCTCCTGTCGCAGTCAAGTGGTGGCCCTAAATGGGAGTTCTTTCATCCCTCTTCCTGTCCAAGCTGGAGTTCCTCAGAGGTAGCGTTCTGGGCCTGTTCTTTTCTGGTTTTCATCAATGATCTATCCGACTCTCTGGAAAATCCTCTTTTCTCTGCTGATGATCCCACCCTTTGCCGTACCATCTGTCATCCATCAGACCGGCATGCAGCAGCCTCTTCGCTCTCTGCAGATCTGGGTCAAATCACAAACTGGTCCAACACGTGCAACATGTCTTTCAATCCGGACAAATCTCACATCTTTCTCTGTCTCTCCGAAAGGACATTAAGACCCACCCCCCCCCCCATCCACTTTCTCAACAATCCTCTAGAGAAAGTCTTTCTTTCTTAAGCTTCTGGGTTCAACTATCTGCCATGACCTTTCTGGGAAAGCCACATTTCAAACCTCGCCTCCAAAGCCAGTCGCCGACTGAGAATCCTCGGTCCTGCAAAGTCTTCCTCGGCCCACCTGAGCTCCTGACCACTTAAAAGCTTTTGGCTGCCCAGATGGAGTACTGCTCTCCCCTCTGGGCTGGTGCTTCTGCCTCTCACCTTTCTCGGCTTCACACTCTGTGGAAACCAAGGCATTTTGGATCATTGGCATCTCCGCGATGAGGCTGAGTCTTTGGGCTCTCACTCTCTCACCGCAGGCTGGTTGGTGTCTTCTTTCTGTCTTCTACTACGTCTCCACTCCAGCCTCGCCCTCCTGCTCTCTGCGGATTGTCCCCACCACATTCCGCAGGTACTCAATGTCCGCAAAAAACCCCTTCTGGTAAAACTACCAAAATCACGAATCACTGCTCACTTCACTCTTTCATTTCTCTTTTTCCCCGCCTTTACAATAAATCCCTCACTTTATTCAATCCGATTTTCCCTCCAGGCTTCAAAACAGCTGTTCACCACCACTTCTTATCATCCCCCATCCAAATCCCGAACTTTTCTACCCCCGATAATCCACCCAAGCCCACCTCCTTCAATTCCCTGCTTTCCTTCCTGAAAGTCCCTGTAATGTCCATCTTGTAATGTCCCCATATTCCCCCCATCCCTCTCCTTCCTCAGAAATCCTAATGTCTCTCTTCCCCACTGTTTGTCCTTCCAGCTCCCACCCCTCTTGTCTCATGCCCCCCTTGCTGTGCGTTGTGTGTTCGCTCTCATACAAGCTTTGATAAGGTATACCAAAAAAAACGATGCAGAAATCAGAAAATGACCAAATACCAAGACCTAAGCATGAAGTGAAAAGATCCTGAAACTGAAGAATGCCAAACTTGTACCAATGATGATGAATAACCTAGTGTAAATGATGAAGAAGAATCTCACAGAGATATGAAAAACATCCTTGGGAATATTACGACAAACGAACTACAGTTGGAAGATGTCGGGGCTCTGAAATAATCCTGAGAGAGCACTCGGCACAAAACTTTGAAAACGGAAAACTTCACAGCTTGGTTCGTAATCGTGACCC
>CM068953.1:201946706-201949151 GCA_035128595.1 Eptatretus atami
TGTAATTTAGACGTTAAGAGACAATGGTCGAACTGCAAGGGCACCCAGTGGAGTGCACACCTCCGCCAGACTGATTAGTTTACGTTTTGTATCCCACTGATAGGCCGGATCTGGATTCGGACCTGAACTGAAATTTAATGAGCTTGTTCTCATCACCTAATCAACTCATCCACAAACTTTTGGCGGAATCCGTCCAGAACTCGTTTCAACCCTATCACTCATTGGTGAAAAATCACTTTTAAAATTCTCGGATCCAGATCCGGATCTTTACCAAAATCGAATCAATTCTTCCTTGTTACATACCAAACCAGTGTACCAAGTTTCATCTCAATCCGTGCACAAATTTTGCAGATATCTTGCGATATGTCGTTGTTGCCTTATCTCCCAACGGTGAAGAATCACTGAAAAAATTATCGGATCCAGATCTGGATCCGGATCTCCACCAAAATCGAAACATTTCACCCTTGTCACATACCCAAGTTATCCATCAACGTTCGTCCGAATCCGTCCACAACTTTTTGACATATTTTGTTCACAAACAAACAAACAGATAGCCAGACAGTGGTGATAACGTAACCTGCACGCACCTTCGGTGACGGAGGTAATCCTGTCTTTGTCCTGCACACGAGATTCATTGTAAGCAATAATAACTAGTTACTGTGATCCTTTCTAAAGGCCTTTACCATAGTCAACTGAGGAAGTTCACTCCAACCATTTGGACCTGCTTCCAAGGGGTAGTGCAACCTCTATTTTCACGCTAGGTGGCGCGAATGTATCAATTTGTTGAATCCAAGTGAAAGGGATTTCATATTGACCTTGATGAAATCAGCTGAATGGACAGGGAGTGATCTATCTTGGAGTGGCTGCACTTCTTTCAGACGTCGCATTTGACAACCCAATAACAGTGGCGACTCTTCCTGATGGCTCCAAACATTTCAAGGTTTTTCCTGTGCTTACTTAGCAAGCACAGAAAGTGTTGGGAAAACAGACTTCGATCCAAACTTCCTGAGTAAACATTACAAAACATTGGTATTAATGTTTGCAGTTGCTTGTCAGTGTCTTCTCAAACCATTGCTTCATTGTTCCTTATGCGTACTTTAAGAAAGAGGACCGTGTCGCATTGAATTCATCTTTCTGTCCTTCACTCGTCCTCAAGCCTGCGATGCTTTCACAGGTGCCCGTAATTCATTAATCTCTTCCTATCAGATGGGTCTCTGATGACTGCTCCGCTCATTGCGATATGCAGAAAAGACACTTGGCTAATGGAAATGTTTTCCTCTAAATGGACACTGCCACTTTTACTGTCGCATCCCGTGCTTGTGTAGTGCTCTTGGCAGGTGCTTTGCTGCTGTCGCATGTAATTTGTCTGACAGAAACTTCACCTTTACTTTCATTGGCTTTATACCGCAACTCCATTAACACTGCCGGAGTGCCTAATGATTTAAGGTTCCCATTCTCACTTACCCACCGTTTGCTTCGGCAGTGTCCGACGTTTCCCCGGTACCAGATTTGTCTGCACTATTCACTAATGTACAACCGCTTGCGTACACGCACACACACATGATGGTGCCTTTTCTCACATCCATCGAGGAAATTATCCGCCATGATTGTGCCACCCTTAGCTTTTAACTTGAGCCGCCCTTTTCACACACGAGGGAATGGGTTGTGTGCCTTACACTCCTGTCTAAAATCGATTTGGATTGTGCTCCACATCCTCACACACAATATAGCAATCGACGCCACCCTCCCTTTGTTAAAAATGATTTTAACTGTTTATTTTCTCTTTGATTGCCTGCCAAGGTCCCCTTTTTCATACTCTGCCAAAACTGCTTCAATCCAGCGATATTTTTTAGTTGAGTTTAGGATTTCAGTTGCAAAGTGTTCAAGTAAATGACTTTTTTAATTCAAAATAAAATGTAACATCCAAAAGAATGAGGCAATTGGTTTATAAAGTTAAACGTTTTGCTACCTGTCTGCATGTAACTGTTGAAAGGTTCAATTGCAATGAGATAAGTGAATGAAAGTTTACGTGAGAAGGTTATGTTCCTGGTTTTATAGAAGTCTTGGCGTTCACACATGGCCATTTCAGCGTTAACCAAGTAGAAAATAAACTCTCTTTCTTTTTGTGCTGCTTGTCCAGACAGGGCTTCTTTAAAGGTTGTTATTTTCACTTTATTTATGGAGCCAAGATGGCAGGGTAATTGTCTCCTGGGAATGTCTGACAGGTGACCTTAGCAACTCGAGGTGTTGAAATGTTGGCGTGGGCAATGACTGACTGCAAAAGACATTCACTGATTCCCATATGGAGGCTCACTATGTGGAAGCTTTATGTATCCATGATGTCGTCAGCTCACAGCAGTCACAGACTGGGAAAAGTCTTGATGAGACACGGTGTCATTGGGCATGGCAGGATAACCTCGAAGTATGCCGCTCGCCCTCAGCTGT
>CM068953.1:201959371-201970692 GCA_035128595.1 Eptatretus atami
ACACGCTTGACGTCCAACTCGACAGCTGGGGGATCAGCCAGGTACAACCGCTCAAAGTAACAGGCCCAGCGGGCCTTCATGTCAGACTCCTCTGTCAAGAGCCTACCACTCTCTGTTCTAACTGCAGTGCTCCGATGGGGCAGTGGTATGACGCAATGCGCGAATTCCCTGTAAGCGGGCACGAGAATCACCTGTCCACAGGTGATGCTACCCCTCATAGATTCTCCGCACTAGGCCTCCTTGTCCACCTTTGTGCACGTACAGTTTTACGCCTCAGCTCCGCTGAACAGCTCAGCTCTGCCATTCAGCCTGGCCTGCGACTCTGGTCAATGGTATCCAGTGTCCCTTGAGAGATAAAATTCTTCTTTGCCCTGCGGTGAGTTCCAAGACCTCCACGGCAACATCAAGGAATGTGGTCTTGAGGTACTCCACAACTCTTCAGGACCCCCAGACCTGACACCCCAACTGTCCACTCAGCCTGTTCGCAAACTCCTCAGCTACTCTTTCATCTTGAGCTTGCCAACATCCAGCCTAGGCTGGATGTACCATTCTCCAGGATTTAAGTGCAGCTTTAGAGTTGCTACAACAAGCGGTGGTCAGTATTGAGGAACTGAGCACTCCGGTAGACCCTGCCGTTCTGGATCATCCTCCAGCGACCGTCAACGAGGACATGGTCAATCTCCTTTGCCACCCGCAACGTTGGAATACCAAGTCCAGCGATGAGCTTGTGGGCGCTGAAACCATGAACCAGCCACCTAAGTCTCATGACTTTTGCAAGTCAAGGAACTTAGTGCTATTCTGGTTCATAGTTCCTGACCCATGGGGACCAACACATGTCTCATAACCATCCCTATCAGTTCCAGTCGGTGCTTGAAATTCCAAGACTAGAAGTGTATCTCGTCTTGGGCACTGATCAACCACAGACTCGAGCTGGCGTAGAATGTGTCCTTCACGGTGAGGTCACTCGCCTCAGTCGGAGCCTAGACAGAGACCAGGGAAATGACACCTAAGGATTGACGAATCCTTAGTCTCATAATACGCTCGTTGACCAGTGTACCTCAATTATCATTGGGGTCAGCTTATTGGACACAGTACAGCAATCCTTGAGTATGGTAACCATCAGAGCGACCAGACATAGTAGGTGTAACACCCACATTATCTCGCCGCAATCCGGTCTCCGAACCTCAGAGATTCTGCAATACCGATGTCCAAACGCTTGAGCTAGATGATAACAGAGACAGGTGTTCATCCTCTCTTAGGGATAGGACATTCCAGGCACCCACCCGAAGGGACCGCCTCAGGTTAACCAAGGAGAGGTTGGGACGAGGGGGGGGGGGGGGGGGGGCATAGACGCAACTCGGGGGGGGCGAATTGACCGGGAGAGCCGTGGTTCGGGGGGGGGGGGGGTCTCTCGAGGGGGTCGCCGTCTGGTGGACGAACCTCAGCACACTCGGACAGCACTCTCGCGCAATCTGACCCAGGAGTAGCGTGGTTTCCCTCCTTTCAGTTTCAAAGATTTGGGGGTCCCGAAGGCTTTGCCCCAATCCCGTCATCTGGTGAGCTGCCCTGTGAAGGGAAGCTGCATAGGAGGTACTCCCACGGTGTGGGTTTTCAGATTTTTTTGCGTTTTTGTGTTTTGCGGAATGAAGGGTTTTACGGTGGCCGGAGTGCAAATCCTGCCACCAACCTCCTAATAAAATAGTAACCCAACTGCAGGAGGACGTCCACAGACACAGTTCGGCACTAGATATGGAAGGCTGTTGGCTCACAAGGAGCTCCTCCGCCCTTTGAACAGCTCAGCAAAGACTTCCTTTGAACAAAGAGAAGTCGTACATAATATATGTACTGACGTGGCAGTGACCATCATTTATAGAGCAGAATAGGGTAAGGTTGTATTGTGTAAAATCTTCTGTACAAGTGAGGCCAGGTGGAGGATTCAGGCACAAATATACAAGGAAAGTGCTGCATGCTTTAAAAAGGACATAAACACAGGCCATTTAGCCGATAACTGCAGGCCAGGGTGGCATAGTGAACTATGGAGCCCTGTTTGAGGGCAGACCACTTTGACGAAGGGCCACTCCACAAGGCAGAGTGGCCCAATAGATGGCACCACCCACAGGGTGTGGATGGCTAATTGCAGGACCGGCCGCCTGCTGGAAAGGTGGTTCCTGTCGGGCAAGCGGTGTCCACACAAGTGTCTCAGCTCGCCTGGGTTTTAATTTGTGAGTCGTCCAAGAAGGACCAATTACAGAGATGTGAACACCACTTCTTCATCGCTATCCTCTCGTCTCATGCCCCGTGCTTCAACTTCAGCTCTGTGCCACACAAACTTGCACGACCACAGCCATCCTGCGCATGAGACCACAAGTCCCTATCTGCCCCCTTTTTATCTGGTTTAATCTGGTATTATCGGCGTCATTAGCGGGATGATTTATTTTCTTGTACATAAGTGCATGTGCCTCCCTACAAGTATATCCTTAGAGTGCCTGGTATGTTCCAGTTTTTATTTATTATGAACATCTTGTCTCTAACCTCCCTATATACATTATACTTAACCCGATATTTATAAAAAAAACATCTTCCCACCTCTTGGCCTCCAATGTACAATTTCATGTATTAACCACGATGACTGAAAGACCCCTGCGTTAAAACTGTCCTCTCACGTTCTTTACCCCTAAGCTATGGCCCCTGGTTTTAACCTAACATAATCCATGGCCCCTAAGCTATGACTCCTGGTCCTAACATTGACCACTCTGCTGAAAGACACCTATCTTGTCCACACCCTTCATTATCTTAAACATCTCTATCAGATACCCTTGCAATTACTTCCTTTATCATCTTCATCATCATCATGAAAGTATAAGGAAGAGGTTAATCCTGTAGATTATTGGTCTTTTCCTCTATGTTCAATATCCTTTCCTACTGTATGTATAAAAGTACTGTCTCCTTCAACCATTCCTCACAGCTTAATCGACCGAGCCCTGGAATCAATCTCGTAGCCTGACACTGTACCCTCTCTATGACAGATATGACCTTCCTCAGACATGGTGACCAAAACTGAATACAATTCTCTATGGGGCCTCCCTAATTTCCTGAACAGTGTGAACACTACATCCCTTGATTTATCATTTATCCCCCCCCTACAAATACAACTGAAAACCCTGTTAGGTTTACCTACAGTTTTCTTGCACTGTGCTGTCTGCTTACTAGAGATCACGCAAGCAGTCCATATAAGGGCTGTTATGGTCTTGAAGTGCATCATGACAATGTGCACACTGTGGACGGGCATCGTCATCCATAAAGATGACGTTGGGAGTTTGCTCTTTAACCAGAAGGATATGACGACAGGGGTAACTATCTCATTGCTCTATGTGATACCAGTCATTGTACCCTTGCAGATGATGACGAGCTCAGTTCTTCAGTTAGCTGTGATGCTCGCACATCCCATTAGGCTGCTCCACCAGGCCGATCATGCTACCTCATGGCACGATGAGGAAATTGCTCCCCCATACCCCCCCCCCCCATCTCAGTCCCTCATCTCCTAACTCTAGCATGTATATCATTGAAGTCGAGAAAGATTGTACATACCTCGGTGAAAAAGAGGGACATCAATTGTTCACCCTCCAGTTATGTTTTCACACACTTAATTTGCTACAGTAGATGGTGCTGTGTTAGAGGGCACATGGAGTCCTGGTCTACTGGACATTATACCCCCATCATTAAGCCTCTTCTGAACTGTTTGGGTTGAAATTTAATTGTTGATTTCATTTCACAGGTCATTCTGGAGAAAACACTCCCTTCCGACAAGGGTAACATTATAGTGGCCCTCGCAGACTGAAGGGGTTAGGAGGGGGGAATGGGTGCGTAACCTTTTGGCCATTGTCTATTCTGATGGTGCCTTTTCAGTACCAGAAAAATGACACCAGGATGAACATTATCCTCACAAGCAGTGGCAGTCTGAGTCATCCCCCTTGAATCATTCCAATGGCATCAGCGAATGCCTAGCCATTGCAAACCCACTCTCACATAGGTGGCCAATATAGAGAGGTTATTGGCATGGGAGATGTGCAAGCATGTAAACCTGTTCTGTTGAAGATGTCATTGGCATTGCATTTCCAGTGTCTCTCAATTCATGAAAGCTTTGTATGTGATCAGGAGCTCAGGTGGGCTGAGAAGGACTTTGCACGATGGAGGATTCCCAGTCGGCGACAGGCTTTGGAAGCCAGCTTGAAACTGTCTTTCCCAGAAAAGATCATGGCAGATAGTGAGACCCAGAAGCTTGAATGAAAGGAATTCTTCAATAGGATTGTTGAGAAAGTAGATCGGGGGGATTTTCCAGATGGTCCTGTTGGAGAGACATAGTGAGAGTGTAAGATTTATCAGGAATGAAAGACATGTTCCACATGTTGGACCAGCTTGTGATTATATCCAGATCTGCAGAGAGAGAAGAGGCTGCTGCTTGCCGGTCTAAGAGATGACAGATGGTATGGCAGAGGGTGGAGTCATCAGCAAAGGGATAAAGAGGATTTTCCAGAGAGTCAGAGAGATCTTTGATGAAAACCAGAAAGAGAACAGGGCCCAGAACACTGCCTTGAGGAACTCCGGCCTGGACAGGAAGAGGGGATGAGAAAACTCCATCAAAGGCCACATGTTGGCTGCAACAGGAGAGGAGTCTGTGAGTCATGAGTGGAGATGTTCTTGGATACCATAGGAAGAGAGTTTGGTGAACAGGGCTGGGTGCAAGACCATATCTAAGGAACGGGATATGTCAAGGGAGATGGCTCTGATTTAATGTCTGAAATTGAGGATCTCCATCCATTGTTGGGAGAGCAGAAGCAGCATATCCAGGGTAGAGTGACCTGGTCTGATTCCAAATTGACAATAGGAAATCAAGCCATGAGAGAAGGGGAAGGATTTGATGTTGGAAGCGATGATGGATTCCATAACCTTGCTGTTTGGGAGAAGACTGATTGGTCTGTAGTTGCAGGGATCTCTTTTTGAACCATTTTATGCAGAGCGGTCATGTTAACTCATTTCCGAGCAGATGGCAGATGACCTTCAGCAAATGAGAGGGTGCGTAGACAGAGAGAGGGTGAGCAAAAGCAGAGGAGCAGGTTTTTAGGATACTTCGGCTGATGCCATCTTGACCGGTTGCACAATCTGAGTCGAGGTTTGACAGCAAACTCTCCACCTTGTCAGGAGAAAAGAACACAGTCCAGGGACAGCTGGGTGCAACTGGGTTCAGATGGGTAAAGAAAGCGATGGATTTGGGACTCAAGATTTAGAAGCAAACACGGAGTATAGGCATTCAGCCTTTTCACTTGCAGTGTCAGCTGTGCGACCATTTGAGGAAAGGGAGGGGATGGAGGGGAACATACACTAGAAACAGACTTATCTAGATGCCTCCAAAATTTGGAGGAGGGAGAGAGGTTTGAGAGTTCAGAATTGAAATTAGAAAGATGTCATTTTCTGGCTCTCCTGAGGGTATACACACACTTGTTCCGAGCTTTGTGGAAGGAACTGAGATTGCCTTCAGTTGGATTAACCTTCCCTGAGGCAAATGGATGTTGTTTCAGGACAACTGCCTCACCACAAGCTTCAGTGAACCATGGGCGGGAGGAAGGGCAGCACAACTGAAGATGAGAGGAGATAAATCTGTGCATGAGAGAGAGCAAGTTTATTTGAAAGAATTCCCAGGACGAGTTTATGTCGGAGGAAGTAGAGTTGTGAGACCAGTCTGGAAGTTTGATGGCTGCTTTAAGTCCCTGCCAGTTGGCCTGAGTGAAATGCCAGACTCGACGGCACTGAGGTTGTTCTCTAATAACAGCCAGAGAGATGTCAATTTTGACAAGCATGTGGTCAGATGAATCGATTGGAGCAGAGGAAGAACAGCAGATATTTTCGGGGAAATTGGTCAAAATCAGACACAGAAGAGTTGGAGTGCCATTGGTTGAGATCCGGGTCGGGAAGTTGACCAATTGAGTCAGTCCCAATGAGTCACAGAAGTCTTTTACTGAAGTGCCATGACAGGTGAGAGGTACCCACACCTTGCCAACTGGCATGATGACAATTGAAGTCTCCACATATGAGGAAGAAAGAGTTGGGATGAGAGGATAGAAGAAGGTCCATGTTTTCGGGTAATGAGATGTAAGTGGAGTCATCACTGTTTGGTGGATGGTACACCACACATTCAAACATGAGGTGGGAGTAAAGTGCAAGCCTTAGCCAGAGGTAGTCCTGGGGGTGTGGGGGAGTGAGGGCAGTGCATGGAGAGTGAGGAATCGAGTCTTTGATGAAGAGAGCAACTCCGCCGGCAGGAAGAGGCTGAAGTCTGTCACACCGGAGAAGGGAGTAACCAGGGAGAGATACTGAGGATTCAGATATGTCTTGAAGGAGGAAAGTTTCTGTTGAGCAGATTATGTATGGTTTGTCAGTGGCAACCTGCATGGAAAGATCTGTCAGGTTTGAGCGAAGGCCCCAGATGTTTGAGTTCCACAATATTGAGGAAGCTGGAGGGAAGGAGGTAAGAAGAGTTGTTGAAAGAGTGTGCAGGATTGCAGAAGATCTCGGGGAGAAGGCCAGATGAGGAGGAGAAAAGGCTCGGCGCTGAGGGGTTGAGGTACAGTGGAGGTACAATGAGGGGCAAGATGGTTGGGGCAATTCGAGGGGATAACAGGCGAGTTTCCTTAATTGCCACATTTGCATCCACATGAAGAAGAAATGTTCTTAACTGTGAATCCACAGTTTATTTCACAGGTTAACAATGTTGCTTTTCTTTTTGTGAAGAGTCATATATATTTGATTGCCAATCTGATGACAGCAATAACGGTGGTCGTGCAGATGGCTCTGAAGCCCATGATATACAGCAGTCCAGAGCTCCTTGAGGTGTTCAATTAATTTGAGTTTGTTACTGGGGAAAGTGCAAGAGAACCTCAAATATATCCACAAATTCAATTTCCATGTCCATCTGATAAAGTATTTTGGCAGGATCTCGACATGAACATCCTACCTTGCCTCACCGGAGTCACCAGAAAGCTCATATTTTTGACAAAGTATGACATATATCTAATCTGGAGAGATGAACACGAGTTTAACAAATAATGGAAGAATAGAATAAGACAAGGGCTTTGCCTTTAACTTATAACTGGAGAAGGAGGACCTTCAGTTGAAGTTAAGTGATTCTTGAGAGCCAGATGAAGTCAAAAATAATCAGATGCTGAGCTTCACTTTATTAATATATTTCTCAAGAATTTTTGTGCCATCAAGGTTCCCCCAAACAACAATGAAGGAAAACAACAGAGACTTCTCTTATCAACCTCTCTTTTCTAATCAAATGAGCAGACAGCCGCCACGCGGAAGATTAGTAATAAGAAGCGTATTATGACCATGTACTTCAGCATTGTACTGTGAGTGCCTGCTATTTCATTTCACTTTTAATCCCTTGAGCTGCCTTTGCACTCTCTCTTTTTCAGAATGGGGTACCATTCTTGTGAATGTGTCACCTGCATCAGTTGTATCAGTTGTTCGCCTCTCCATCGTGGAGCGAAAAGGCAAATGAGCAAAAGGATTAAAAATTCGGGGGAAGAATAAAGATTGCACACAAGCCAAGTTTGAACGCATCTCCGGGGAGAATTGAACAGCATAGTTTATAAACATAACATGCATTTAAAATTAACGCTGCCGACAAGCCATTGACCCAGGGTGCTCAGGAATTATCGTGGCTTACGTTTCATTTTCATTCCTGTAATTTCATTCCCGACTGAAGCGGCAAATTAAGTTTGTCCAGAAATGAGCCACGCTTGGCTAACCTGTCTTGTAACTTGATTCGGCTGCAATCACACACCATTCAGGAGGGCCCTGCTAGCAATACACGGAGAGGAGAGCGGAGTGCATTTCTATTTATTTGATTATTTTCCTTCAAGTCGGATGACTTCAACTTTTCATCCAGGCTCATTGGGGCTGAGAATCAACTTCTACCTCAAATATAGATATAGTGATCATTTGGTACCAGACTCGGTGGTGTCATGGTTGCAGTGTCGGCTCTGAGTCTGGGAGGTTGGTGGTTCAAACCCCGGCTGAGTTGTTCCAAACACTAATAATGGACCATGCTACTTCTTTGACTTTCAGCATTTAAAGGCTAGAGCATGGATAAACAATGCTGGTTAGGCAATGGCAAACCACCCAGTTTAACTCTTGCCAAGAAACTGCTTCAGCAGCACCCATGCTCTGCAAAGAGTGTGGTACACCAAATGGAATATTATTTCGAGATTAGTTTGTGGCTTATTGTCAGCCGAACAAACCATTCCTTCCACACCGCAAGGCGCATCGGCCTGCCGATGCAGTTTCATTGACAAGGAGAACAGTCCTGGATGGATCGCCACTCTGACACAGGGTACCCCAAATGGGTATCACCCCATTAAGCTGGTACTCATTTTGCCAACCTCGGAAGGATGACAGCCTGAGTCAACCTGACCTCATGTTAATTCAACAAAATGACAGGGGCTTGAACTCAAGACCCTTAGCACTTAAGCCAGCCTCCTTTACTATTAAGCCAACACCAGGCCTGTCAGCGTCATAACTTATTCTAGTTCGATAAATTTGGAATTCAAAACCTATCTCCTAATTAAAAATGGGAACATTTGACACATTGTTTGGGTCAAGGCCTAATAAAAAAAATATCAGGTCTGCCTGCACATCGACAATCCAAGACATCGTAATTGTGGATTTGAAGAAACAATAGTATGGTCATTGTTTGTAAATTCAGCCGAAGTTTCAGGAAAACTTACCATGTCCAATTACTACCAACACTTACACATCCTCGGCGTTCGACATGGTGGACCACCTTTGATTGACGGGGATGTTGCACCCCGTTGAGTTTTCCCTTCCACCTGGCTGCTTTGACCCACTATGGCTCACTGCCCGATTGTGGTAAAACCTGCATACACAATGCATAACATAACTGTGAGCAATTATCGGAATGTTTGATTGGACTTCAGAGCATCGGTGATTGGACATTATTCGAGCAGTTAACCTGACGACCACAGCTTTTTTTCAGGCGAGTTTCAGACAATGAAATTGGCACTTTGAGTCAGTATAATTAACGAGAAAGGTGATCCATCTCGTGTGTAATTAACGCATTAAAAACTTCCTCCAAATTCAGAACATTTCAGCCTCGCTCTCCCGGCCTGCAATCAGCCTTTGTCAGATAACTTTGATGGACACACACACTGGGCAATAGGTCAAAGCGCTGCGGAACAAGGTGTGCTTACAGCACCGCTGCCCGCTCACGCAAGCCTCCATCTCCGCTCGATATCTGCGATGCTGCTGAATACGAGGATGCAACACAAAGTGAGTTCAGCACAGCTGGACTCACCGATAGGCTTCTATGCTGTTTGTTTCATGCATGAGCTGTAAAACACTGCATGTCCACCATGCAATGCGTCCATCACGAACCGGCTCAGGGCAAATGATTTCAACAAACAAGGAAAATCATCAAACGAGTACAATCTGCCCTTTGCTTCAGACGGTTAATGACGTGCTCTTGTCATTCAGATATGTTGTTGAACCATAAGGGAGATGGAAAAAAAAATTGGGATCAGGATAATTATTATAACATAATAGGTAATACACCTTGAGGTCCACTCGATGATTAATTCCTCTCCCATACTCCCTGACCATATTACCACCTTGCCTTCTCGGAAACACGATTTTTTTTGCATGATTAAGCAAGTTGTAAATAAACAACAAACAACCTTTAGGAGACGCAAGCATATGATACAGGTGATGGGTAGGATAACCAGGTTTGAGATTTTCTGCAATCTTTCATGATTTTGTTGTAGCACGCAGCGCCCCCATGGTGGCGCAGTCTCGAGTGAACTCTTTTTAAAGAAAGATTATTTGAGAACTCTTTATATTCACTATTGAGTCAGGGACTCGTCCTACAGGAGACTGCACTTTACTCCGAGCTGTCTTTGCATTCAGGCACTTGAACAAAAATGCAATTGCTTACTTTCCTCATAAAATTGATTTGTCCAAAATTGGACTTCATTTCATTTGTTTGTCAAAGATCATGAAATTCGATGTTTTCCTTCCTCTCTTATTCAGAACCACTGATAATGTTGAGCTTTGAGGTGTTAACCTCCCTGTTGAGCACCTAAGTTACAGTAGTCTATACATGTAATAAACACCAATGGATCATGAGTTGCCTACTTTTTGATGGTCAGCCATACTAATGTGATATCACAACATGACTATGTGTGCAACAGGTGTTTCAAATGGGCTCATCTCTTTATAATCTATGCTAGTAAATGTCAGTGGTGTGTGTCTGTGTGTGTGTGTGCGTGCACGCACATCAGTGTCTCCTCCATAACTCCAAAGCTATGAAACCTAGCGGCCTGAAACTACATGCACACGAAGAGAACTCAAAGGTAGTGAATGAATGTAAATTGGTTGTTTGAGTTCATTTAATCACCCTTTTGAAGATAATTAACAGCCTCATTTAATTATACTTTGACAAGGCTCATCCTTGGCCAGACCCTGAGTCAGCCCTCTGTCAGCTTGCTGGGGTCTTAATTTCGCCATTTTGTTCAGTCTGCTCAACAATGCCTCGACTTGGAACAGTCCACAATCGTTTCTTGACGATAAAAACTCATGATTGTTTTCCCCCACTTTCCTCACTGATATCATCGAATGCCTGATCATCATACTTATGAATCACTAGATACATCGCAATGCTTATAAATGCCCGGAGACGCCAGTGTTGAAAGCTTTATTTCATTTCCGCATGCGATAAACTCCAGAATCTTTTAACCTGAGCCGAATTTCACCATTTAAACTGCAGAATTGACCTCAACACAGTTCCGAATGATAAAAAGTGCTAATTTGTCCAATTCGGGAATTGTTTGACATTCTGGGCATTGCCAGGTGATGTTTGTTATAACTGATCTCTAATTGCTTGCCAAGCCAGTGTGGTCATATTAAATACCGTCCAGAGATGACCAGAGACTAACAGCTCTTTGACGGAGAAAGAAACAATTTAATTGGTGTATTTAATACACAAGAAGCACCCGCTCCCTTCGGCAGCCATCAAGGGGATCATGTTATTATACTTATGCGTACTTTACTCCAAGAGGTCCCAGGATTACACAACCAAAAAATGGTTGCGATCGGTTCAGCCATTTTTGCGGTACCTGGGAACAGACAAATGGCCAGACGGTGAATTATAGTAAGATTACGTTTAACGGGGCCAGCCAATTTGATTCTCAGGAAATCTAGCAATAAGTGCCACTGATCTCGTTTTTTTGTTTGGACAAAATGGCAGT
>CM068953.1:201992488-202009351 GCA_035128595.1 Eptatretus atami
GGGAGAGAGAAAGGGGTGGCATGGAGATAAAGAGGTGGGAGAGACAGAAAGAGAGAAATAGAGAGAGGGGAGAGAGCAGAGTAGTGGGGTTGAGAGAGGAAGGGGGAGTTAGAGTGGAGTGGGGGAAGATCCGATCACATCAGAGCAGATCAGAATATAATGAAAGCAGATCACACAAAAAGGTAAAACAATGCGATCTCATGTTAAAAATAAAAGAAATTCCCAACGTTTTCAGCAGGTGGACCGGATGAAACTGAGGCATGGCATGACAATGTGGAGTCACAATACAGGTGTGTGGGGCCTGTACTTTGTACTTTGATCCATCAACCAGTTATTACAAAGAATAATAAGATGTATTTTTGTTTGTGTTTAGCAGAGTGACAGTGCAAACAGAGTGAACTGCGAACAGGAGCACAAGTGAACGAACAAATGCACGCACGCACACATTTATTTTGCCCATGAATTAACACTGTATGTAGTGCAGCATAGCGCACGTGACTGCACTGTTTACGGAATACCTTGTTCACTTCACCTTTCCACGTTGCTCACTCGGCACTGCCGCGTCGTGAAAAGATATGTGTGAACACCGTGGGGCCGCACCACAGGTTTCTTTCAAAATACTACCTGTCGCTTTGCTGATGCCATCTGGACTGGTTGCAGAATCTGAGTCGAGGTTTGACAGCAAGCTCTCCACCTTGTCAGAAGAAAAGGACACAAAGTCCAGGGACAATTGGGCGTGACTGGTTCAGGTGGGTACAGAAAGCAATAGGTTTGGCTACTATATTGCAAACGGGATGCCCCAGGGGCATGTTCTTTTTCAATACATTACCAGGCTATGTGTAACTGGAAAATGCCCAACATACACGAAAAAATTTCCCCGAAAAAATAAAAACGTTTCTTTCTATGAAGTGGGAATTACTCGGAATTGACATCGATTCTGGTTCACTACTTGATTCGTTTTTATTCCACTGCTGGATTGAGTACTTTGGAATCAGTTCAAACAAGCAAAATGGTTGATAAGGAACGGCAGGCTGGGTCAAGCTAAACACCGTCCGGAAACGTCCTGAGTATCAAACAATGTGTGAATTGGACACATGAAAACTTTTTTTATTTTTTATTTTTATTTTTTTTAGCAGGCGGAACTGCTCCGAAGTTCAACTCTGCAGTTTTATATTTTGAAATTCAGTTAAGGTAAAGATGTTCATGAGCTTATCATATTCCAGCTGTAATACTGTTATGGTTGTAGGGGTAGATGGAGGAATTTCAGAGAAGTTAGGATTGAATAGAGTTGTTTGGTCCGTGGACGTCTCGGTAAAAAAGTAGGGAAACTGTGAGCTTAAGTGTTGCATGTCACCACATGGGGAGTGGTGTGGTGTTAATTATATGGATATTAAGGATAATGTCCCCCAGAATGTGATTGTCCCCCTGTGACTTATTCCGACGTTTTTTTGCATTTATAAGCTATAAAGGAGTTATGTTTTTAGACCAACGACGATAACAACAAACAAGCAAAACCTGCCGAGGGGGCAGAGGCCGCGCCTTCCTGGGTTTTGTGCGAGCAGGCAACGCCCCGGAGGAGGAGTTTGGTTCAGCGTGATGTCCAAGAAGAAGGGTTGGTAGCACAGTAATCGCGAGAGATTGGGAGCACAAGCACGAGGTCAGTGTGAAGAGGGTTTGAGTGCGGAGTAAAGGACGCATGTAGTTGAGAGACGAGAACGTAGCTAGGAGATGGCGTGAAGGATCAGGGCATGACAAAATGGCTTTCCTTCGATGCATGAAGACAACGGCATGATTATCATATTCGTGCTGATGCGATTTTGGCTCGCATGGTGAAGCAAGACGCTGGCCTTTGGCTCTTGGTTGGGTCATGAGGAAAGGACCCTGAGCCTCACGTATGCAACCGAAGGGGATGGCAGCCATTCTGAAAAGCAGCGAGTCGGTGAGGACAATTGATGCACGAGAAAGCTGCACGGGGTCTCTGAGCCTTGGTGTTGAATCCTGCTTACAAATTGCCTGACGTACCTTCGGCCCGCTGCGAGAGAGCGGCCTAGCGCCATTTCTGAGGGCGCGCTTGCTTTGGCACGACGATGCACCTCGATTCCATGTTCCATAAAGACCATCTCTGGACAAAGCTAAGTGCCATAATAAAGGAAGGATTGCTTTCTTTTCTTTTGTGTCCCTCTTGTCTGTATTTAAGTCTGTGTGTGGAGGTACCTCAATTAGATTTAGATTTAGTTTACCACACGTTTTTCTTTCATCATTATAATTTGAATTATTGTCATTGTACATATTTGATTAGTGTTATTAAATTATTATTTGTTCTATTTCATTTGCTTATGTCTGTGTATCTGTTGTGAGTCAAGTACAACCCGTGTGCTTCCGTCCTTTCCCACCATTTATTTCCCGCACGCGCATTAATCTCCGAGAGTCTCGGCTGTAAAACTCCAAGGGAGAACTGTTTGGCCATCCATCTAGGTGGGGGCTAAACCCCCATGAACCGACAATACTTACAAATGTCCAGAGTTTTTATTGGGATTGAAGGAGGAGGCGGTTTGGGAGGAGGTGGAAGAGGGTTTGGGAGGTGGTAAGCATGAGGTGAAGGGAAGGCAGACGTGTGGTGGAGCATTATTTATTATTCATACTGTCTCATTGAAATTATTCTGCATAGAATAACAGTGAAGATGGAAAAAAAAATAATGTCAGAAATCAATTTTCTACCAGTCATACTATAAACCCCATTGGGAGTATCAAGTAATGTGCGAATACTACTTTCAGAAGCTTTATAAGCATTACAGCTGAAATGTGATAAGCTGTAGAATCTCTTAACCTGAACCGAATTTCAAAATTTAAATTTGCGGAATTGAACTATGCTATTCTGACTGCTAAAAAAAACTGTTCATTTGTCCAATTTGCACATTGTTTGACACTGTATGTCACGATTCGATTCTGGACAGTGTTTCATGGGACCGCGCTGGCTTGGCAAGCGGTTCACGATCGTGTATTACAAACCATGCAACAATGAGACAACTACAAACCATGAGACTCCTGGAATGTCAAATAATGTCCGAATTGGACAAATCAACACTTTTTTAGTTTTTTCTTTTTTGCAGTCGGAACTGCTGCTGAGGTCAATTCCGCAGGTGAAGTTTTTGTAATTTGGCAAATATTAAGAGATTCTAGAGATTATCGCATGTGCAAAAATGAAATAATGCCATGAACACTGGCATGTCCGAGCGTTTTATAATCATTGTGATGCATACAGAGATTCATAGATATTAAGATCAGGCATTCGATATGAGTGAGGAAAGTTTTTTAAAAAATTTGAGCACTTTTTATCGTTAATATACTGTTGAGGCCTGTTCCAAATCAAGGCATTGTTGAGCAGGCCAAAAAATAATGGCGTATTGAGACCCCGGCAAGAGAGAGCTGGCTGACGCAAGGGGTTGATTGACCAATGGTAAGCCTTGATAAGTTTCATTCAATATGACCATCAATTATCTTCAAAAAGGGTGTTTAAATTAACCCAAACACTTAGTTTTCATTCACGCACTACCTTGGAGTTCCCTTCGTATGCATGCAGTTTGGGGCCCTGAGGTTTCATGGTTTTGGAGTTATGGAGGACACACACACACACACACACACTGACATTTATTACGATATATATTAATATGTATATATATACATATATTCCTATATACACACACATATGAGTTTATACTTATAATTAGTGAAGGAATGCTTTTCTCGCTAATTATAGAGAGAACTACTTGTTGTTGTGTTGCATGCACAGCTATTTACCATTCATTTGGACAGTTGTCTGTACCATTAAAAGTGGAAGTGTTCCCATGATTGCTGCCACGAGCTGTTACATAACGTCGAGTGATTGCCGTGCTTACCCATTACGAGGATGCTCGGTGCTGTAAGTATGTTTGTTTCAGGGTTTTGCACGAGATGGGCCGTAAGTGAATGGGATTGTTGGATTTCTGGCGTGCCATAATGTTGTGATTTTGAGGCAGCAATAAAGAAGATGCACGGTGGAGTGTAAATATCAAATTGGCTGCACTTGAAAATTGAAAAGAAAAGAACTTGGTGTTTCTTGGAATTGTGTGAGTATCTCATTCCAAGATCTTTTTGAAAGCCCGACATCTACTCACCAATTGAAAAGAAACAGTGACAAATTACGACGACTACCAAGTACTGCTACGAGTTCTACTAATTCGAACACTTGAACGGCCTCAAATATTCGCACCTTGTTGTGCGGTCAACCAGAGAATGTTTTGGCTCAAGTCTTTTAAGAACCTGCTTGCCAGAACTGATGTTCGATTGGAGTTGCTTTGGGCAGGAATTTAAATTTGTCAACTTAAGTGGGCTACCTTGGCACCACCCTGTTGGAACAAAACGCAGACCCTGCAAAAGAGCAACGCGTGGCCAGCAGAGTGCGCTACAGGCCTGCCTGTAGAGCTGGAGAGCAAGGATGTGTGCAGGACTGTAACGTCCTTCCGTGAAAGGAGGACGGAGAGAAACGCCGGAGGAATAAATGAAAGGCCCTTCGTTTAGAATGCCTCCCTGGCGTGCCCTGCCGGCCTCGTTGGCTCTGATTGATTATTCTAGAGTGACCCAGCGCTCTATTTCTCGTGACTCGTCCGTTCCGTTTAACTATTAGCTCGAGATGGCTGCACCAGCACCTCTCTCTACCTCTCCTAATGTCCAGAACCTCGTTTTACCACCATGTGCCTCTTGTTCGGTGTTCCAATCACTTGTATGCGACGTAAATAATGCTCAATATTCCATTAGAGGCTTGCTTGCACCTGCTGTCAGGATTGCGAGTTTTTATGATGGCATGCCAGCAATGTTCCTGTGTGTGTGTAATGTGGCGCTTCAGTGGGTCGCGGGTTGCTGCGTTTCCCTATTTGATAAGCTTGAGGTCCATGCTTAAACAGCGACATACGTATTCATGGAATTTTAAAAAGCTCTTTTTCCTCTAATTCCCCACCGCGGCCACTCGGTGCCGCAACACCGTGCCCTTTATCGCGTCGATGACCCTCCAGATGGAAGACCTACAGGGTCATCTCTGTAAATCTTGGAGAGGAGCATCACGTCCTGCACAGAGCCAAGCCGACAAGCTTGGAATATTTCTCACAATGAGCAATTCCTCTTTCCACAATATATCAGTGGCACGCATTAATATTCTTTGGTTCCGGCAGGTCTGGGAGGCCTCAGCCGTTTCCTCTGCCGAATACAAAATGTATGCGCCTTGAAAAGATCCTCATCCGTCGACACATCTCGTGGAACTTTCATGGTCCATTTCAATTCTTGCTGTGACCACACATACAGTGGAACTTCCATTGATGGAAGCAATCAAATTGTATCTATGGCTTGATAAACCATGGGTCCTCACAGTGCTCTCATGTGCTATGTGTGATGTCAGGGCATGGACAAGAGTCGCAATACAATGTGCAGATGTGTATACCATCGATTATATAGGCAAACACACTTACACACTCTTTTATAATCGTGGTGGATGAAACGGCCCACGTTACCAAAAGCAAATTGTCCCAAAGGCTCCACGACTTGCAAATTGCATCTGCTCATCACAGGATGAACCCTCATTATGACAACGAGCAATTTCATCCCATTTCTTCACCCTCGAGTACGTCAATCGGATCCGTCATTCTTCGACTATTTCTGCAAAGAAAGTTTTTATATCCAAGGACTGGCGGGCCTTTGGCAATGTCCCCACAGTCATGGTGTATCAAAGACTAAAGATCTTCTGTTTCCTGTCGTACTATTAATTTCGTTGTATTGGAGCTGCAAGTAATTTTTTTAAGAAGTCCTCCTTTCGTGTTTCTCAATTCACAGGACTGCCGAGGCGGCTTTTCATTGGCCAGGGGGCATAATTCTGGACCGGTCGTCACTCCGACGTGGGATACTCGAATGGCCCATTATTTCCAGTGATTTGGTGCTCATTTTGCCGACCTCGTAAGTATGACGGACTGATTCCACCCACTTGGTGTTGCGTTAATGGATTTACTGGCTCAAACTCAAGACCCTGAGATCTTAAGCCAGCTACCTTAACCGTAAAGCCAACACTGGCCTTTAATTATTTAATGACTCACTTATTCCCACCTTCTTTTGAAGTCGTTCGGGGAAAGTCTTTGGTCGACGTGTTTCACGGATAGGCTGTGCAGACCTGACGCTCGACTGAAAGTTTTGGAATTTTCTCTCAGTTCTGCCGATTAGTAATAGGCATCCACAACCATCCTAAACAATGTTGTGGAGTCAGCCGAGGCTCTCATTTTTCACCTTTCTTCGATTTTACATTCGTTTTCTCCATAACCGCTTGAGCGATTGACACATAACTTCCAACATGGGAGAGCTGACCATGGATAAGTTTTTTTCTTCTTCTTTTTGTTAAAACAAAGTTACATGATGATTGGATGGAGAATTTGACTGAAAAATGTTCCGAAAAGTCTATTTTCTGCAGGAGTGGGTTGCAGGGTGTTTCAGGTAGCAGTAATAAACGACCTCCACCTCATTTTGCTTGACCTCAGCAGAATAATTTGCCTACTCCTTCATTCAAGAGCGCACCCAGAGTGCACGAAAGACATAAAGGTGGACAACATGCACAACTAATTCAAACGGATTCGAAACTCGGGTTTATGTCCGTCCGAGGGACGGCACACTTTGTGATGCAACGATCTGTTTGCGAAGCACCAGACATTTTATTGTCAGGTCAAGAATCGAACCCAGACGACAACAGCTCAAAGGTTTTGGACCCAAGGCTGTAGGAGAACATAATGATATTACATACGCAAATATGTCAAAACTTTTGGACGACCCCTTTTCCTCTTCTTTCAATTTATGTCCACATCGTATAAATACTGTGCGGTCCGAACCTGTTCACCACCTCGGGTGTACGTATAATATCTAGATCAGCACTAACATTGCAGAATACAAGAATACAATTTAAGGGTTTAACAACAGCGACATGAACGCCGGGGGGAAACATCCAAGAGCACAATTATGGGCGACCACAGACATTGCGCAATCAGGTGGTTTGCTTTTCCCCTCTTATCAAAGTCGCTATGGGTGGGATTCGAAGGTTCACTTTCATTTCCTGTTCATTTTCCTTCTCCGTACGTTCATCATGGACGCGTTTTCCTGTTCATTGCCACCCTTGCTTTGCCAGATAGCTCTGCAGCATCGCGTATGCTCCCCAAGGTCCCTGGTCACCTGTCTTGTCCACCATTTCGTCGTGCACGATCATCTGTACATCTTGTCCTTTAGGTCTCGCCGGTTTGCATCCAGTTCTTTGGAAAAAATTTTCTTCTCTTTTCCACTTCCATTTGGACAAACCGTTTGCTCGTCTCCTCGGTGGGTCAATCAGTGATTGCACAGCCAAGCTTTGATTTCACATGTCATTGTGCACCACTTATACACGAAAAGGGCAGCTGTTGATGAGATTCGAGGAGGAGAGCCGGAGGCAAACAAAATTCCTTTTCCAAAGTGGTGCAGAAAATGACAAATAGGGCCTGGTTCTATTTCAAGGCTTTAATGAGTCGGGGATTAATTCTGTCAGGGAATGTGATGAAGGCCACAGACGTTTAGAAACAGGAGGAACGTTTAATAGATGTGGGTGTTGTGGGTCTGAGTCTAGTTGGGATTACAATTTATCTGGAGTGTCTTGCAAAACTGGCCCACACTTGGGGAGAAACAGACATCTAAGGATCTTTAACGTCTGTCAAAGTATACACCATCCATGCATTAAACAATGTACACCCACAACGACATGGACAGAGACCAATCCAGGTGGGGTTTGAGGGTATATACGGAAGAACCACACTGGACGAATCACATCCCTTCTTCTTTGCGGACTAAATTATACAAGCTGCATTTCGATTGGATATTCCCACATAATAGTCCTCTATGAATGGTGCACTTACCTTTGGAGTTGTCTCATCTGGGGTCGATTCCTGTACCGACTATAAACTGTTAGATTGTTGCTTCATAGGCAGGGTGGTGTTGCATCACAAAGTGCGCCGTCCCTCACATTGACGTTAAACTGGGTGTCCCTTCTGCTACTTTTATTTGAAAGACGTTCAAGCTTCCTCGGAGGGTTTTGCGAATAGCGGGTGAGTTATAGGTGCACCTTGAACAAATTATGAATTCCTGTCCAAATCAGGTCAGCTAGCTCGTGAGAGACTTGGGGCAAAAACATTTACAGCCGACCCCACAAGAAGGTGGGAATTATTTGGGAATTAAAGGAAAAAGTAGTTGTAGCAGTAGTAGTAGTAATAGCACTTTTGTTGGAAAGGCTTGGGAGGCTTGCACTCAGGGTGCATGAAAGTTCAAGCAGACATAAGTTTCCTGTTTAATCTCGCTCGACTTCCTCGTGTCTGCAAAACCATGGTTCGTGCTGCAGTGGACAAGGCGGAGCATTTCAAAGTGAACTGGCAGAGTATCCACCCTCTGGGTGGGTCACATTTGTGCATGACTGGCTGAAAAAGCATAGTCTGTATTTTGCAAGAAAACTATAGATGTGTGCATCTGAAAGGTTCTAGATGGTCTAAAGGATTCGTTCCAAGAGGAGAAAGGGTCTAATCTCTCAAGCATGTAAAAAGGGTACAAAAATGTTGAAGTGGTCTAAAGCTCGAAATAGTTAAGGGTCCAAGCTGTCTAACATGTCTGAAAGAGGTGTAAGGGTCGAAGTGGGGTTAAATGTAAGGGTCTAATGTATATATATATATATATATACATATATATATTTATACATACATATAATTGACCCCTCCCACACTCCTCCAGCCGAAGAAGCTGCGTAAAGCAACCCAAGAAGACCAACACAAGGTAACTGCTGCGCTGTTTCGAACCCTTCCCAGAGTTCCTCAACAACTATAAAGACGTTCACACATCATACACCCATGAGAATCCCAATGCTACACACCTCCTCAGCTACCGGACTGGTTTCATCACTTATTGGCGAATCATCAGCGACAGAGCAGACAGCAATGCATAGCAATGAGGCTCCGAAGCATGTACCATGAACAAACGACAAAGGTAATCAATATATAAATAAAGAAAGACCAACCCACATCTCTCACCTGTGAATGGAGGGAATAGCCAATCAGCTCTCACTTAATCAACTAAACCCAGCTGGTTAGGATTATATAAAGAATTGACCCCTCCCACACTCTTCGAGCCGAAGAAGCTGCGGAAAGCAACCCAAGAAGACCTACACAAGGTATGCGCTATGCTGTTTCGAACCCTTCCCAGAGTTCCTCAACAACTAAAAAGATGTTCACACCTTGTACACACATTAGACTCCCAATACTACACACCTCCTCAGCTATCGGACCGGTTTCATCACTTTTTGGCGAATCATCAGCGACAGCGAAGATAGCAATGCATACCAATTAGGCTCCCAAGCATGTACCACGTGCAAACGTCAAAAGCAGTCAACATATAAATATAGAAAGACCCACCCACTTATATATATATATATAAAAACAGGGAGGGAGAATCAAACAGAAATAAGTATTAACAAATTATAATAAAAATCAGCCAAATAAAAGCAAAGAACCTTGTGGGGAAATACTGCAAGGTGCATAATTTGTCAAAATTTCTTTGAACTTCCCAATTGTCCGGGAATACTGCATCTATTGTGCCACATTAAACTCTGAAGTGATTAATGAATGTGAAAACGCTCTCAGGCATCCAAAACTATGCTGCAAAACATTTCTTTCAATCTTTGAATTTCCAGTTTTATGGACGTATTGTAAGCATTTTCACGAGCAAAATCATAAGAGCTGGTTTTTAACCAGCAACAAAACTGGTTGAAGACTTGTACTGCAGGTACTGTTTATACGAAAGATGGTTTCTGCTTGCCCACAGAAGCAACATCCACCAGGAAGGTTTGTGAAGTGTTGCAGCAGAGCTCCAGAACTTACTGCCCTGTGAAGCAATCTCCATCTTATGTCCCCCATCATCCTTGATGGTTGTTAGAGATAAAAACATTCCCAACTTGGACGGACAAGCAAGTGGGCAGAAGAACCTCACACCAAGGAGTGTGTCCATCCGATTAGCTGGCAAAACAAAGTGGAGGAGTGGATTACTTGCACATGTATATCTTTCCTTGATGGTTCACAGGAGACCCCAGCTGTACCAGGGATCATGCTCATATTATGTGCAGGTGGTGGTTGGATGAAATTGTGGTATTAATAGTAGTAGTGGTCATAGTCGTAGTTGTAACCCTGGGCACGTAGTTCAAAGTGTGATGAAGCAATTGCTTCACTCTGTCTGTCTGGCAGTGAAACAAAATTGAAAATCATTCCAAACAGGATGCTTACTGTTTTTTAAGGACGTCATAATGGAAACAAACAACAGGAACAAATACCTAATTGAACGTGTTAAATAAGGTGGTGTAAAAGACAGCACATCAACAGTGGGAAACTTCCGATTGAATGGTTTTTTTGTTGTTTTGTTTTTTCTCCAGCCTTTAAAACTTGTATTTTACTTCAATTGGATTTTCTACTTGAACACTGTCGAACACAACTTTCCGTGCTTCTACTTCATTTTCGTTGTACAGTATTTTGGCAAAACCTCACGGCATCTCGACCAATCAAATTTGCTGCACAATCTGAATGTGGAGGAACAGCAAGATTCAGACCAAAATGGTGGCGCGTGCTCGGAAATCGTCGCTCGTAGGAAATATAGATCGTGTTCGGAAATGCTAAGCAAGAGCTGAAAAGACCCTTCCCATGTCCTTTTCTCAAGATTGCGTGGGGTAACGTGATCCATGAACTCTATAGTTTATGTTATAGATTGAAATTGTACAATTCATTCTCCAAACCGTTCCTCCCCAGTTTTAGCAGGTTTTGCTGTCATTGTTTGCTATATAAATACAGTATGGAGGAGCTTGCGCATGACTAAAAGGTCATTTGGATCATCAACCCATGTTACACACCCATCCCAGTATTCTCCTGCAAGAAGTAGTGCAAACGATAAAGATTTTTTTCTTCTTTTTTGTAGACTTTGTCGAGGCTTGTGGAAGAGCGAGAACACAAAACGGGTCAGGATGTAAGGGGATGAAAGGAACAGTAAAAATGGAAAGGGGGGACACACCATGCAACAGCTGGATTGAAGGACAAAATAGTAGGAAATTTTGAGAAATAAGGGATGTGGTGAAGAATGAGGGCTAGGGGAGAACACACGGGGTGAACAAGATGGATACAGCCGCAAACTTTCAATCGCAGAGAAGTGGGGCAACTTAGCATAACAATTGTGCATTTTGTGAGGAAAGCACCAAATTTGGCACACTAGTAGCCTATCATATTATGAACAGATTTGGATATTGGGCCATCTCAAATTTTTGATGGCAGTGGAAAATGGCTGCCACAGCCATCAGAGGCTGAATTTGAGATGGCCCAATATCCAAATCTATTCATAATATGTTAGGCTACTAGTGTGCCAAATTTGGTGCTTTCCTCACAAAATGCACGATTGTTATGCTATATTTAGCTAAGTTGCCCCACTAGAGGTGGAAAGAGAAACTGGAAACTTTTATCAAAAATAGGTGGGCTTGGGGAGAGTTTAATTGGGGTTGAAAAGATCATGGTTTTGGATGGGGAATGATCTGAGATGGTGGTCAACAACAGTCTTGAAGACCTGGAGGGATGAATGAGATCGAAGAGGATGTGGAAGTTGATTCCAAAGGTGGAAAAAAAGAAAAACAAATGAGTGGAGATGAGCAGTGATCCTGGATTTCGGGAGTTTCACCAAAAAGGGGTTGATGGTGAACTGTGTGTTCCTGCAGAAACATGGTGGCGGGGGTGGGGGGGGGCGGACAAACATGGAAAGAGCATCGGGTGTAAGACCAGAAAGGAGGTGGTAAAGATAGACGACCGACCTGTTTGTGATGGCAAAGTAATGGACCAATAGACTCAGCTTTGTCACATGTCATTCCAACAATCTTGCCGGCCTTATTTTCTATGGCATAGCTCAGCGGTAATGACCCCACACACACACACACGGAGCAAGAGGCAGGGTTAAGCAAATGGTTAATGCCCTTCCATCCCTCCGTCTGCTCACTTTATGATCGTCAGTTCATGATCAAGGAACAAGTTATTTATATTTAATGTTATACTTTGAACACAAATGGGAACATGAATAGGAAGACAAGTTTGCCATTTTACTGTACTCTGGCTCTAAATTCGTCCTGATTGCGCATGCGCCGAGAGGAGTGAGATAATATTTTTACTCTATCTCCTGCCTGACAGTGAAGCCTAATTGAAAATGATTCCAAACATGAAATTTACTGTTTTTAAGTATGTTATAAAGGACACAAACAACAGGCATGGATAACTAATCTAATGTGATGTAATAGACACTGGGTAAAACAGCAGTAAAACCCGAAATTCATTTATTTATTCACTTTTCAACCTTGTAAACCCTCATTTGAATTGAATTATACACTTTAACACTAGAACACAAATCGCCTTTATAATACTTCCAAGAACCATGCTATCTATCGATTATATGGCATGTGGAGAGAGATTCGGAGATGGAGAGAGAGCTTGCATATTGCGGTGAAGAAGAGGCCGCCAATATGGCTATGTATGATGCTGATTAATGCTGTGTTCTATGGTGATCAATAAAGCCTCCATCTCCGAAACTTCGACCCGACATCGTCTTATTACAGTGTGTAAGGGTGGTTGGTGTATAAGACCACTTCATTAGCGGTAAACTTCCAGATTATTAGCTTTTCGGGAATTTATTTACATTCCAGATATGGTATTGTCATCGCACTCGGTCCGTCCGTCTCCTTTTTCGACTTCTCCGACCAAACTATGGTCCGATCCGGCTGAAATTTTACAGCATCGTTCTTCTCCTGACTGGGAGCAGGAACTGCAAAGTTTGTTCCGGTCACATGACTTTAAGTATGTCAAAATGGCGGTCCCGCAAATTCCTTCCAAAATCTTCCTCTCTCGACCCACCTGTCAGAATGCTAACAATTTTTTTGTTGCAACATTATGGTAGGGGAGGGATGTTAATTATATTGTGGAAGTCATGCAGATCACTTGACGAGAAGTGTGTCAAAATGGCCGACTTGGTCAAGTTTTGGGAAAATCGCATTAATTCCTTTAAAAATCTTCTTCTCCAGAACCACCAGTCATAATCATACCAAATTTGGGTCACTACATTATAGTAGGACAGGGATGTTAATTGTATTGTGGAAGTCATCTGGATCACGTGACGGGAAGTGTGTCAAAATGGCTGACTTATTCAAGTTTTGGGGAACTCGCATTAATTCCTTTAAAAATCTTCTTCTCCAGACCCACCAATCAGAATGCTACCAAATTTGGGTTAAAACAGTAGATCAGCGTCGAGATGCTAAATTGTGGAGGTCGTGCCAATCACATGACCAGAAATGTGTCAAAATAGTGGACTTCATAAATTTTTGGGAAAATTGGGTAAATTCCTTCAAAAATCTTCCTCTCCAGAACCCCCCCCCCCCCCCCCCCCCCAGTCAGAATTCTACCAAATTGGGTTACAACATTAGGCCAGGGCCCAGATGACCTACAGATCCAGTGGTCCTATGTTTTTTTTAACGATCTTTAAATTCATTATTTTATTAACGTTGAAGTATATACTTAAACACGGCATGGGGTATCGTATTCTATGAACACTCTCGTTCTTTTTGATCCAAGCTGTTGTTGTTTAATAAATAATCTTTGATTGTTTGTTGTTTGTGCTGTGAGTGTTTGTCAACTATGCTAGTAGTTCTTGTTTCTCATGTTGTCCAGCTGCTGTTGATTACCTTTGTTTGTGCTCCAACAGGCTTCAATTACAGTTAATTGTTGTTGTTTGTGCTTTCACGAGTTGCCACCCAGTGATACCGTTCATGCTTTAAGCCGTTTTTGTCCCTTTAATTGCTGTTATTGTTTATGTTCCAAAATTAAGAAAGTAAGTGACCAGCGATAGTTGGAGTTCATGTTCCGTGCAGGTGTACCTGCTCAGCACTGCCAGTTCTTCAAGGCAGCAACAGCAACCTGATGGCCAATGGGAATTACGCTAGCGGCCTCTGTATACACTCCCTAAGGCGTTCGAGCCAGGGAGGGAGCGGCACAGACATAAAATATTAAAGAAAACAATATATCACTTATGAAAAATTCATTTTTCAAGAAGCCTAGCGTGCCACTCTCACAAAGGCTGCCAGGCGAGGTGCGGCAGGTAATGGAAACACGCCTCCTATCGGCTCGAGCACTGCTCTAATTAATCCTGGAAAGTCTCAACAAAATATGACTAAGCAAAGGGTCTAATAAGGCTCAACAGTCTAAATAATACTCAGCAAAGAGTGAGTCCCCCACGTATTGACTCGTCGTGGGACACGGTGTCATCAGGTTGCTCCCAAAGTTTCAAGGATACTCAAGTATAGTAGATTTAGAACTTATTCTTCTGGATTTGCCCAGAGTTTAAGCCTCGGTCAGTGATACTGTCCATTCAAAGACGAGCAAAACTTGAGGTGCAATTGCTATGGTCATTTGGCCCGGTACACAAGCTCGCGTGGACCCCTTTAGTTGTTGGCAAAACGGTCTTTCCGTGACTTTGCTAAGGTAGGGGTGTGGGTGTATGCATGCTGGGAGTGAGTATCCTGTAATGAGACACATTGTCACACGGATTAGAATCCGATATTATGTAACTTGTGATTATGACATCAGAGTTCAAGCGTTAGTCAAGGCGTGGGAATTCGCAAGTCAGTAGGTCTTATTCATTATGCAGTGTTTGCATCTGCACCGCCATGGTGTTGCGTTTGAACTGTTATGTTCTTGTTGTTTAGCTGGGGAGCGATAGTGAGTGGGTAGATCTGCCTGATGAGCCTTTCCCCCATTTATTCCCTGTGCTATCACAATGGAGTAACTGTGATTGAAATACGTTACTGCATCGTGAATGCAATGACGCCACATGTTATGCCGGAGTCTCAGACTCATGGTGTCTTTTTCTCACGATTCGCTGTCCTTGCGAATTACGAAAAGATCAAGGGGTGGGTGTGGGAACGTGGGAGGGGGGGGGGGGGGGGGGGGGGCTGATTCAAATTGTGATCAAACATATCCCTCCGGAATTAAGAGGTGATCTGATCTTATAAAATGTGTGATACAGGTAGATTTTGAATCCAACATCCCTTTACCTGTGACCCATCTCATCTGTCTTGGAATCGCGACCCGAATCTAAACCTGAATCGGTGCTTCACAGGCATGGCATTGCATCATTGGGTGATGTGTCCTTGAGATAAACGTGACGTCAAATACCCTGTTTGTTTGCATTACTTGATTGACTCTAAAGATCCAACCACGATGTCTTTCACGAAAAGTAGGCAAATTATCACCTGCTCCCTGGACAAATGACAAATTCCTGCCCTAACTGGCTCCAGTTGAACATCAGGCCTGACCAACAGGTTCATAAAAGTCTGGGTCCAATCAATATACAGCAGGTTGTTGAAAACTCCTGCCTGCGGCCGAACTCACAAGAAGGTGGGATGAATTGGAGGCGTGAAATAAGGAGTTTGGAGTAGATATCGGTAAATCGTCGTACATACAATTGTGCTAAAACATTCGGCCATCCTCACAGCGCATGCATTGAACGCAGCAGGTGAGCGAGTTGATGTTCTACGCAAAGTCACGTGTTGTACCGCCCGGCACGTTGTGAATTGCGAAATACAAAAAGGTGCGAAATGACGTTCGTCGTGAATGCCAACCAAGCTGGAGAATGATTACATGGAAATATGTAATCCTTACCTCCGGATAGGCATACTGCACGCAGCGACGGCTTTTCACCAACGTGTCATGAACACCCACACATTGGAAGCAAAAATGAATGAATTCATCACAACCAAAAGGTACATGGATACACGTCTTGAGAACAGTGGAGCCAATTGTCGTGGAACAGGATTGCCCATTTGTTTTCCACACATTACTCTCGGGACGATAGGAGCACATGATAGGGGTGTTTAAAAGGTTCTTGGAAGGAAATACTTGCAATAGTCCAAGATATGCCAAAGGTATTATTGATGAAAATTACATATATATGTGTGTGTGCATGTGTGTGCCAGTGAGGATCGGCAGGAGATCTCGAGCTTCCATTTGCACGAGTTGTTTCCTTTCGTGTCCAAGATGTACCTGCAAGACCGCTGTGCAGTAACCATGACGTCACAATGCAATTAGCATGAGTCTCAGAGCGCTTCTTGAAATCGTTTTTCCTGTTTCCCTTTTTATCCTTATTTCCAGCTGGAGTCCCCCGTGGGCGCTTATATGACGTCTGTTTCCGGAGGAGTATTTTGAGGAAAATTGCGTGGAGAAATCTACACTCCAAAGAACATGCTGCAATCAGAGGTAATTAGGAAACTCAGGTGTTTTTCCACGTGGAACCCCTTGACGTTGGTAAGGTGACCTCGCGGGTAGAGAGTACAGCTTTCTTACCCTGGGAGTTTAATGATGGAAGGGAAAGTGATACTGCATACTGGTTGAGGCGGGTGGAGGAATTACTGAACTTTTTCAGCACTTATGTGAAGTTACAAAATTACAACCAGGAGATGGACAAACCTTTTTGAAGGTTAAAACACCCACAGGAGCATCCCTTTCCTCCAATGGAGTTAGCTGTCTGACAGTCTCGAAGAGAATGTGACCCAGGGAATTTTGGCTTCAACAAGCTGCACATTACACCTGCACATTATTGTGCCAGGTATTTGTTTCTCTCCACTTAATTTTATGTTATTTGTCAGTTGGACAAAAGGATGGTAAATAATCTCCCAAAGTTATTATAATCACACGTATAAATATGGTTATATATATGTATATATATATATATATA
>CM068953.1:202013443-202025943 GCA_035128595.1 Eptatretus atami
GAATCTCTTAAACTATAAACATTACAAAATGTAAGGACCTGATTGGAACTCAGCAGCAGTTCCGATGCTAGAAAAGTGTTCATTTGTCCAATTTGGACATTGCTTGGGCGTTTCCGGGTTCATTGTTTTATCGATAGCAATTGGTAATCGCTGGCCAAGCCAGGGGTTCCGTTGGACTGCTTGCTTGAGTGCTTAAGCCACTTGCCAAGCTGTACAGTTCGTGTCAGTGATAGCAGTACAGTGTGTGTCCCGATCGGGATGTACAGTCGACAGTGACTATAAGGTAGAGGTACGTATGCAGCACACACGGACGTGGAACATATAGGTAGATTTGGATCTGGAGGGAATCTCCACGGGTGTGTGGAAAACATGCCGTGTGTGTGTATGTGTGTGTTGTGTGTGTGTGTTTGGTTGTGTGTGTGTTGTGTGTGTGTGTGTGTGTGTGTGTGTGGTGTGTGTGTGTGTGTGCGATAAAGCATAACATACTCTCGCTGCTAAGTCCCCCTCCCAACTCTCTGTCTCTGTCTCTGCTCTCTGTCTCTGTCTCTGTCTCTGTCTCTGTCTCTGTCTCTGTCTCTGTCTCTGTCTCTGTCTCTGTCTCTGTCTCTGTCTCTGTTCTCTCTCTCTCTCTCTCTCTCCTCTCTCTCTCTCTCTCTCTTCTCTCTCTCTCTCTCTCTCTCTTTCTCTCTGTCTGTCTTGGGATGTATCCGGATGGTGGTTATCTCCATACATGTCTGGATGTTGCGTTATGTCTGGGCAGGGTTTGTCTCCAAACTTGTCAAGACGGTATCTATCTCCAGACATGTCTGGGTGGTGTTTATGTCTGGATGGGTGTTTGACTTCAAATGTGTCCGAGCGGTTTTTGTCTTTGAATGTGTCTGGGTAGTGTTTGTCTCCGAATGTGTCCAGGCGGTGTTTATGTCTGGAGGGGAGTATGTCTCTGGACAGCTTGGTTCTGGACGCGTCTGGGTGGTATTTATGTACAGATGGTAGTTTGTCTCTGGATGTGTCTGGATGGGTGTTTGTCTCCGACTTGTCCGGATAGGAGTTTGGCTCCGGACGTGTCCGGATGGGAGTTTGTCTCCGTATGTGTCTGGATGGGAGTTTGTCTCCAGACAGCTTGGTTCTTGACATGTCCGGGCGGTATTTATGTCCGGATGGGAGTTTGGCTCTTGACGTGTCCGGGCATTGTTTGTCTCCGGACTGTGTTTATCTCCGCACATGTCCTGGCGGTGTTTGTCTCTGAGAGGTACTTATCGTATGACCAATATAAAATGGATTTCAGACATTATTTTGTTACCCTCTTCACTGTTATTCTCTGCAGAATAATTTGAATGAGACAGTATGCATCGTAATTAGTGCTCCACCGTATGTCTGCCTTCCCTTCCTCTCACGTCTCCCTTCCTCCTTGCTCCCCTACACATCCTTGCTCCTCCACCCATCCTTGCTCCCCCACCCCTCCTTGCTCCTCTCCCTCCTCTCTCTCTCTTTCCTCTTCCCTCCTCTCTCTTTCCCCCTCCCTCCTCTCTTTCCCCCTCCCTCCTCTCTCTATCCCCTTCTGTCTCCTCACTCTTCCCCTCCACCCTCCTCTCAGTGTTCCTGTCAGCGAAGTGATGGTAGGTATTTGCTGGTAATAAATGAATGTCAGTGTGAGTCAGTCAGTCAGTCAGTGTGTCTCCTCTGTAATTCCAAAACCCTGAAATCTCGTGGCCCTAAACTTTGCATGCTTACTAAGGGAACACCAAGGTAGTGCATGAATGAAAATTCGTTGTTTGGGTTAATTTAAACTCCCCTTTTGAAGAAGATTAATGGCTTACCTATATTAAAGGCTTATCTTTGGTCAGCCCAACTTCGCAGGCGTCTTAGCCTCCATTTTGATTCGGCCTACTAAATGCCTTGCCAGCAAGGAAACACAATCTACTCTCACGGACTCATGTATATTATTGAAATATGATTTCCGATTTGAGGATCAGATCTGGTGGACTAAATAAGGGTCGAAATATGAAGTAAAATCTTAACATGTTAAGAAATTACCAATTTCTTATAACAAAGCGTATTTATTTAAAGAAGGCTATGATTCCATCTTCTCCATATTTACAAACAACATTTGAAATTGCCAAAGCATTAAACTTAACTTTTTATTCCGTTCCAAAAATTATATTGAGTGAAGAATACATTAAGGGATATGCCCGAAGTGTAACTTAATTGATTGCAACAAAAAAAATATTTATGCAGGTGAAAGCTACCGTGGTGTGAGCAGTGGGCATTGTGACCGTGGCTCTGTTCTCCGTTGGGAAATCCCTGAAGTTTGGAAGGCAAAATAAATTAGAGGATTAGAATGAGTAAAGTGAACTACGAGTTCAAGAGAGAATTGAAAAATGGTTTCAGTGGCTACAAAGCAATGCATCACCACTCCACAGCAGGATGGCCAAGAGGTACCCACTCTCACTCTAAACTGTCTCGGCCTGGGTTCGAAACCCAGCTCCCGGTGTTTCACAGGCAGAGTGATAATCAATGTGTCTCGTCCCTCAGATGAAGCCTAAACTGGGCCCCACATCTGCCAGAATTAGTTGGTGCACATTCAAGATCCCTTTGTGGTGTCCTTCGTGAAGAGTAGGGGAGCTATTTCCAGCATTCTGGACAAATTCCAAATGCTTGCTATGACCTATCACCAGCACTGTCACATCCTCAGTAAATGATGCTACTCACAGCCTTGTGCTGCACAGGAAAAAAAGAAGACAACTAGACACCGATGTGCCAGAGCAGCGCGTCACTGCATCCACTTTCTGCCGGTACTTCAGGAGTCTCCATCTAACCATCCCTCAGGCATCTGCCTGGCCCATGCCCATCTCCTTGAGATGCTGCTCAACCTGGTACAACCACGAGGCATGTGGTTGGCCCATTGTCCTCCTCCACTCGCAAGTCTCCCTCGCTGAGAGAATCTGGTGAGCAGGATCAGCATCAGGAAAACGAGCCACATGTCCTGACAGACGCAGCTGATGCTGTCAGACTCGGCAGATAATAAATTCATTTGAGTCTCTCAGCAACCACTCGTTGGATACAAAGTCCGACCAGCGATATCCAATGATTCTCAGAAAAGACCTGGTACCAAAGGAAATAAGTCTCCTTCTCAGGTCCCTGGTCAGAAATCAAGTCGCACATCCATAGGGAAAGAATGGAAGCACAAAGGACCTGGAGACTCGGACTTTCGTCGTCCTGCACAGGTACGGACAGCACCACACCCGATGATCCAGTGAATCTATGACTCCCCAGGCTCCACCCAGACATCTATTGACCTCTGGCTCACAACCATCAGAGAGGTGAATGTCACTGCCAAGGTCAGCGAATCTCTCCTTTTCCTCAACATTCTCATCACAAACAGGTACAGACAAGATAGCAGCATCCAAGATATCATTGAAAGCCTGGATCTTAGTATTGACCCAGGAAACCCGTAATCCCAGCGGCTCCGATTCCTCATTCAGCATCTTGAGGGCCCCCAAAAATATATCCAGAGTCTTTGCAAAGATGACTGCATCATCTGTGAAATCAAGGTCAGAGATCTTGACATTCCCAAACGATGCACAACAGCTTAATCTCTCTGACATCCTCCCCAGAACCAAGTCCATACAAGTGCTAAAATGTGTGGTAGCCAGTACACACCCCTGAATAACTCCAGTAACAACTGGAAATAGGTCAGAGATGGTACCACCACATCTCACAGCACTCTCAGTACAAGAGTAGAGTTCAACATCAGATCGATCAGTTTTGGTGGCACCCCATGAAGACCAAGAATCCTCCAGAGGGCATCCCAATTCACTGAATTGAACAGTTTGGAAGATCATCATAGGCTGCAAGCAACCCCTATAGAAACTCTTGTCTGTGTTGAGTTGAGGACCCGAAGTGCAAGGATACGGTCAATCATTGATATCTTTGGTGTAAAGCCTGACTGCTCTTGATGCTGCTGCTCAAGCAGATGGTGGCGAACCCGATCAAAATTATTCGAGCAAAGACCTTGCCCGGCACTGAGAGCAACATCACTCTTCAGTTGTTGTTGCAGTCGTGGTGATCACCCTTGCCTTTGCAGAGAGGGATAACAAGGCCCCTCTTCCAGTCAGTTGGGATGATGCCTGTGTTCCAGGCAGAGCATAGAACTGCATGCAATGTCACGATTACAGCATTTCCACCAGCAATAGGAAGTTCAGCATGGATGCCACAGATCCCAGCAGCTTTACCCCATTTTAACCGCTTCACCACAGCCTGTGTTTCCACAAATGAAGATTGATCACAGTTGATTGGAAGGTCAGCAATAGGGATAGTAACACCCCTGACATCCAACTCAACAGCTTGTGGGTCAGCGTGCTACAGCTGCTCAAAGTAACCGGCCAAGCGGGCCTTCACTTCGGCCTCCTCTGTCAAGAGCCCGCCACCCTCCGCTCTAACTACAGTACACCGAGGGATGGGCTTGGAGGAATGAAATGTGCGAATTCCCCTGTAAGCAGGACGAGCATCACTTGACCACAGGTGATGCTCCACCCCATCACAGATTTCTCGCACATACACCTCCTTGTCCACCCTCAGCACATGTACAGTTTTATGCCTCAACTCCCTGAACAGCTCAGTTATGACAATAGCCTGGCCCTGCGACTCTGGTCAATGGTATCCAGTGTCTCTTAAGAGAGAAAATTCTTCTTTGACCTACGATGAGTTCAAAGACATCCACCGGCAACATCAATGATGGTGATCTTCAAGGCACTCCACAACTCTTCAGGATTTCCCAAAGCAACCAGACCCCCCAAATCTCCACTCAGCCTGCTCACAAATTCCTCAGCTACCCTCTCATCCTTGAGCTTGCCAACATCCTGCCTAGGCTGGGATGGTACCATTCTCCTAGATTTAAGCTGCAACTTCAGAGTTGCTACAACAAGCCTGTGCTTGGTCTTGAGGAACTGAGCACTCCGCTAGACCCTGCAGTTATGGATCATCTTCCAGAAACCATCAACGAGCACATGATCAATCTCCTTTGCCAAACCACCAGCATTGGAATACCAAGTCCAGCGATGAGTCTGTGTGTGCTGAAAACATCAACCAGCCACCCAAAGTCAACGGAGCAACACATGTCTCATCACCATCCCTATCAGTTCCAGTTGATGCAATGAAATCCCCCAAGACTAGAAGAGTATCTCGCCTGGGGCACTGAACAACCTCAGACTCGAGCGCGGCATAGAATCTGTCCTTCACGGTGAGATCACTCGCCTCAATTGGAGCACATGCAATGACCAGGGAAATGACACCCAAGGTTTTACGAAACCTGAATCTCATAATACGCTAGTTCACCGGTGTTACCTCAATTATCATTGGAATCAGCTTATTGGACAAAGCTTCAGCAACTCCTCGGGCAGGGTAACCATCAGAGTGACCAGACCAATAGTAGGTGTAACCACCCGCCATGATCTCGCCACTATCCGGTCACCAAACCTCAGAGGGCGCTGCAACACTGATGTTCAAACTCTTGAGCTTGGATGATATCATAGACAGGTGATCATCCTCTCATGGGGATCACACATTCCAGGCACCCACCCAAAGGGACCACCTCAGGTTAAACCTAGGAGACCTCCATCTGGTGGACGATAGATTGGGAGGGGACAAAAAACAGGGGGACTCACCTTTTTTGGCAGTGGGATGGTCAGATTATGAGGAGGGATGAGGAGGTGAGCAGATGATGAAGCGAGCAAATGAAGTCAAAAAACGCCAATGTTCATCCTATTTTCTTTCCTTATGCTGCAACTGAAACTTGAACGATCTGAACGACCATGAAAAACGAAATCAGATCAAAAAATTAGAGTTAAGGTTAAGCTGAGCGAGAGTTAGAAAGTGCAAGCCTTCGGAAGAGGCAATATGGATCAATAAGAATGGCGGCGATTATTTGAAGCCCCGCCCTGAACTGCGAATCTCCTCTGCAAACGGACAGACACACCGACTGGCAGAGGTGTATATATATATATATATTATATATTATAATATATATATAATATAATATATATATATATATATATATATACGGCGGGTATACTTACAGATTGTATGCAATAATGAGCTCTGCTTACCCATTGGCTCGGGTCACTCACCTGCATTTATTTATTTTCATTTATTTTATTTTTTCATTACAGTCGCTCCAATGGTTCTGTGATTTTTATTTTTCCCCAGTGTCCCAGTTTCCCCAGTGTTGTGTCCCAGTTTCCCATTTCCCCATTGTTTTTCCCCAGTTTCCCCAGTGTTGGCTTCAATGTCCATTGGCACGCAAAATTTCAGCTTTTTACGTCACCCGAAATGTACCGGACTTTAATAATCAGTGAATCAGTGAGTGAGTCAGTGGTTAGAATGAACTTTATATGTTAGATATAGAAGACATACAATGGAAAATATGCCACAAATCATACGACTAAGACTAAGGGCCTATGGGAAAAATGTGGTTCAGTGCATGCCTCATGCGGAAGGACAAATATATTACTGAATAAACATATTACATACTGTATTCCTGAACTTAACTTGAATGATGATGATGCAGTTGGTCTCATTAGAGTGATAATGATGTTGGTGGAGGTGGGATTAGAGTGATGAGGGTTCCTCTTGAGGATCATCCAGGGAGGATCCCACAAAGACTGTAGAGGAGTGACGATAACTTGGGGTGGTGCTGCTTGGGACTGAATGCAAAAAAACGAGTGATTGGCACCTATTTTGTTTTTATAAAAGCCTTTTTAAACTCCCTTGTCAGGATTTATCACACCCTCCAGCTCTAGCTTGAATTTCATGCTCCTCTCCATGAAGGGACAATCTCAAAAGGTTTATCAGAAAGTACCTTTGTTAGTTACAGAATCTGACAACATTTCAAATTCATCTGAGGCTTTACAACCACCTCCTCTTCACTGTCCTCGTCATTCTCACTGGAATTTTGTTCCTCAATCTTCTTCTTTCAGGTCCTCAGGTCATCAGTATCTCAATAGCCTCCAGATCCTCGAATCCATCCGCTCCAACACCGCATGCCATCTGTCCAATAACTCCACTTTTTGGCTCAAAGGCGTTACTTTCTTTTTCCTGCCTCTTTGCACAAGATTCAGTTCCACCACTCGCTTTCACCTTGGAGTCCATGATTAAGGGAAATAAGATAGCACAGGATGGTGGTACGGAGGAGTTGAGTGTTGCGAGATGTCCGCGGTCGGGAAGACAAATGCACAGACTTTTTAAACTTGGACCATTTCCCGCCGTTGGATTTTTTTTAAATGGAGAGGAGTATTTCATTTGACGAGTCTCAGCTTCTGCGGTGTTTCAAAGGGTGAGACTGAAAGCACCTACTCATTAGCAATGACATTAAAAACTTAAGTTGTGACGCAAAGTTCGGTGAAAGTTACTAATAGTGTGGACTGCATACGATACCAGAGTTGAATTTAACACACGATGCGATTAACTCGAGTAACATGTTGGAATGTAAATAAAAATTCCTTCTTCGTATGCGGTGTGATGTAGTCCTGGACACTTCTCCACCGTACAATGTAAGCTTACTAATACAAGGCGTATGGTGCCCGCCAGTCAATTTCAGTGCACGAGAAGCATCTGCCGGACGGACGCAGGCACGCTGAGACCGAGCTCCTTTTATAAATTAGATTTCTTCCCATCACCCATCAAGTTAAAGAGATTTTGAAAACATGCAAGTGCAACTTTACGGTTCAGTTCGAGGAAAATCAGGTTAAAGTTGCGATAACACGACTATCTTTAACACAGCAATAAACACACTGATGTTATCGTGGGTCGACTCATGTTAATTTAAAGGCGGGAACATCTTTACTTATTATTATTACTATTATTGTTTTTGTTATTATTATTATTATTATTTTTCAATCCACCTACACGTGCAATGCAAACCTCAAGGTCAATGGGCAGTTCAAAGCCACGGTCAGTCCGTCAAATGAGTCGACATAAGTTGAATTCTTATGTACAGGGATCCGAGCTGTGCCTTATCGGAACACAGGTCTTCCACAAACACGTCCCAAGTGCCAAGTCTTGGTTTACCAGCGTCATGGAAGAGATACCCCTCGTATTCACCTGGTTTCCCAGGCAACGCGCTCCGACGTACACAGCCCTGGGGTCGAGTTAGCCAGGAGTTATCCCTCTCCCTAGATGGCAGAGCCGGGCCCGCCCCCACCGTCAAATTGCGCAGCGAGCAGGCTGCCAGCGCCCAGTCGCTCCTGCGCTGTCACTTGGAGGAAGCTCGAACCTCATTTTCGCCTCTACCTTGTGCTTCTCGCTGCAGCTTCACTCCTTCTGGTACGCTCAAGCAGGTCTGCTGATTATAGTGACTGCGAGTCTCTGTGTGTACCTGGGACAACCATTCGGTGGACGAAATGCAGTGCAACCACTGCTGTGTGGTGCTTCTTACTCTTGGTGCGCTTCTCGGTGTTCATGGAGCGACATCACCCCACGAAGGTGAGTCCACCTTGGTGGTCCCTCAACAATACGCAACTTTTTCATTGCTAAAGGGAATACCTGGCTATGTATGTGTTTTTAAATAGCGAAGGCTTTGTGTGTGTATATAAATGGACAGAGCATGTATTGTGAGACAGCGCAGCACTTCCTGTGTGGAGAGCATTTCCTGCGGCTCTCAGTTGTGCTGTGGCTGTAACGACTCATTCCTCCAAACTTGGAGATGTCCGGAGTTATAGATCTTGTGGCTTTGGCAGCGCGGATCCTTAGCATGAACACCAGCTGGAACGTACTACTCGCAAATTCCTAATTGAACAATACGCTCCGATCGGCCTCTCATGAAGTACCTTTTATCGGGTGTTTTTTGCAATGGGTGTAAAATAGATCACCTATAGGGTGTGAAGTAGATCACCTATAGAGTGTGAAGTAGATCAACTGTAGGGTGCGAAGTAGATCACCTATAGGGTGCGAAGTAGATCACCTATAGGGTGCGAAGTAGATCACCTATAGGGTGTGAAGTAGATCACATATAGGGTGCGAAGTATATCACCTATAGGGTGCGAAGTAGATTACCTGTAGGGTGCGAAGTAGATCACCTATAAGGTGTGAAGTAGATCACTTATAAGGTGTGAAGTAGATCACCTATAGGGTGTGAAGTAGATCACCTGTAGGGTGCGAAGTAGATCACCTATGAGGTGTGAAGTAGACCACCTATAAGGTGTGAAGTAGATCACCTATAGGGTGCGAAGTAGATCACCTATAAGGTGTGAAATCTGTGGTTCATACTTTCTTCCTGTGCCCCTGTGCTGAACCTGTGCTTCAAAGCAGAGGCTACGCGGTTCATGAAGGTCTCTAGTAACGGTAGAAGAAAAGCACTGCGGTCATCTCCTGGGTTCACGTCCTGCACAAAAGCGCGAGTGGGAGGAAGATCAGGGAATGGGGGGAGGTGGAGGGGTTGTGCTGAGCGGTGCAGGAAGGTTATTCGCTTAGGAAAGGTTAATGAGAGATTTTAAGATTTAAGCGTTGAGCCTTTGTGGGAGATGTGAAAGGGAGGGTTTGGGGGTACATTGGGGAAGGAGGGGAAGGCAAATGCTGCTAGTCAAGGTAACATAGTTGTAGGATGATATATATATATATATATTATGAGTAGCCCACAGTTCTGTGTTCGTGAAAGAGGCTTGAATGGGTTCGACTGGTTGTGAATGCACAGAGACATCTTTCTCTTGGGTGGGAAATATCAGTTTGGAGGACAAGCCACAATGGTCTTTGTTCGGGTGAACTTTGCAATTGTTCAAGTTGAAAGCTAAATGCTTTGTTTACTTATTTTCGTTTCGCGCTTACTCACATGCGTTGCAGTCTTAAGACCTCAAGTAGAAACCCAAGCATATTCCTAAAACACAATTAGTTTGCGAGCAATTTACAAATCTCTTTTTCCACCGGAATCGGATCTCTCGGGCATTGATAGGAAAAACGAATACTCCAAGACGTGGTGGAAAAAGACAATTCCGCGCAGGCACGTACAGGAAAACGAAACGTCTTTATAGGATGAGATCCCCGCAGGGAGCGCTCCCTCGGGCACCGAATCAGCTCTCATGCCAGGAACTCCCAAACGTTGAACCATCACGAAGGAACCCTTTGAAAAGGATAACGAGAGCGTCCAGATGCTTGAAAACGGCTTTTAAAGGCTCAACAATAACACCGTTTGAACCTTGGAATCCGGTACTTAAAAGGCGACCGTCATGAAGCAACCTTCAACTTCACCGTCATATCTCCCCCTCGGATTTCGTCCTGTTTTTGTCACGCCGGACGGTGATCTGCACCAAAGCATAAACTACCTTTGTCTCCCCCTTGTGTCGATGCCAGTCGAAGCAGACGATGCGAGGGAGAGCCCGTGCTCCGGATCTGCGCTTCTGCTCAAAGTGCGTGTTTTACGCATTAATCCATTAAAAGTCTCGTCGAGTAAATCTCCCATCACGTGTAACTGTTTGCATGGCTTGTTCTAGAAGCTACTGTTGCTTTGTTGGGTTTCCCCTGGAGCCACGGTCTTGTGTACTTTTTTTAATATATTTCGTCGTAAGGAACGGATAGTGAAAGGTTTCACTGCATTCTGACTTTACATCCACATCACATTTGCTCCAACGGTATTATCGGTGGGTGTGACGAGGCCTACTCTCACCTCCTCTCGCGGAGTACCGCGTACCTTCAGCTCTTTTGCATGGAAATTATTCCACATGGGCCGGCCTGATTTACAGCGGTATACTACAATAAAACAGCTTGTGCTGGCAGCTCGCTAGAGCGACAATTGAGCCGATAAATTGGACCATTCCAAATGTTGGTGCCAGCGGGAAAGCTTCGTGGTATGTGCCCCCCCCCCCCCCCCCCCCCCGCAAGTCTGAGCTGCCAAGTCTGTGTTCGAATCTAAAGGCAGCGATAAACTGACAGCCCAGTGGAAAAATCCCCAGGAAGATCCCAAGGTAAGTTTCACAAAGACGAGGTGAGTTGTCGCCTGCACGATGAACAAATTACAAATTCCCTCCCTGACGGTACGCAAGGACAGCAACACCGACGATGGCTCAGCTCAGCAAGCAACGGCACATTGAGAAAAAAGAAGAGAAGATCCGAAAAGAGCAGAGGTATCGAGCACACAGACAAGCGCACTACCGACCACCATATTTCATTGTTCTTTTGAAGAAGCAAGCTCGATGTTATTACGAAGCAGTTCTAAAATTAATGCTCAGGTGCTGATTGTAAAACGTAGTTGTAGCAAACTCACACCTCACCTCCCTCCCACCTTCAAAAGACCACCGATGGCAGCGCCATTTTCCAATCAACTTTAAGAATCGGTGAAGTCCCCAGGGTTGACACCCGCGAGCATGCTATTTTACTTCCACCGAGCTCACCGTTTCCTTCACGTGCGTTGCAAGCTCAGCGTTGCTTGGCGGCGAGCTAAATTTAGAAACCTGGAATTGGCAATTCCCAACGCCAGAGCCGAGGGGGCAGGGAGGGGGAATAGGGGGTGCGATTGCTGCTTAAATCAGCGCCCAGTGCAGCATCGCGACTCATCGCCATGCATGTGGACTTCAGCGTTAGCCATTGCTATTTCGAAACCACACAAGTATCCTTTAAACGAATACAACTCCAATGTGTCCCAAACAACCTCAATGCCCGCTGTCGTTTTGCAGCAGTTCTTCTCCGCAGATATTGAGGAAGATTGCTGTCCCACGTGAGCCGAAAAAATCCATTTTCTTTCATTTGGAACATGACTCTGATTGGAGACACAAACGTTTTCAATCTTTCGAAGAAGCATCATCGAACATAAATAAGTGACAGCCGCACAGAAAGTGTCGAGTATCATTTTCATAACACGAGGGAGAAGAAATATGTACGTCGGGACACAAAGAAAAATGCGACACAAGGAGAATCCTCGCAGTTCATCGCACGTCTCCATCACATTGGATTTATTGTCTCGTTAAATGCTCGTGACACCTGTCCAAAGACCGATTTGTGTGAAAAGAGACCAAAGGTGATTCGAGGGATCGAGCTACAAGAGGCAGCTTCACACGCCTCCTGAATCGAGGAGATCTCGTGGAAGCGGCTTTCCCGACACCATCACAGAATGGACGGTTTATATGATCGGCCATATTTCTACAGGGAATTCATCCCTCGACTACACAATTCGGAAGATATTGGCGTTGAGGAAGAAGAACAATAACTGGAGCAATATGGCATTGAGGATATTGAGGACTGTGAGATAAAGCGAGAAAGCATGGACAAAGATATCACGCTTTTGGTGGGCAGCCATGCCAGCGACTGTCGAAGCTAACAAAGCCATTGGTTTTTGAAATGATTGCACAAAGTGATGACAGTATAATCACTATTAACGCCATCTCTCATTTATTACAGCAATTAAAACACTTCCTCCCCGTTAAATGCACATTTTCCTCAATTCAGCCACCGGGGCCTCGTACCTGACAAAGCTCTCTTGGTGATTGAGTTGTTCTCCAGGGAACAGGGATTTCTCTCTA
>CM068953.1:202060158-202071081 GCA_035128595.1 Eptatretus atami
GGTCTAACTGGGAGTTTTGCTAAGGATTTTTGGCTAGTTGTGGTGGAAGAGCCGTCTTGTTGGGAGTTATTTTTGGAGCGGATGTGGCTCTTGTGGTTGGAAGGCATCTTGTTGGCGTATTTTTGAGGGAATAGACTAGTTTTGGAGGAAGGAGTTTGTTGGGAGTTTTTTGAGGGATTTGGCTCGTCTGTGGTGAAGAGTCTTGTTGAGATTTTTGGGGATTTGGCTAATTTTGGATGGAAGAGGTCTTGTTGGGAGTTTTGTGGCAGGGATTTGGCCTGTTATGGTGGAAGAGGTCTTTGTGAGAGTTTTTTGGAGGATTTGGCTTTGTTGTGGTTGGAGGATTCTTGTTGGCAGTATTTTTCTGGAGGAATAGACTAGTTTCGAGGAAGGAGTCTTGTTGGGAGTTTTTTGGAGGGATTTGGCTCGTTGTGGTTGAAAGAGGCTTTGTGAGAGTTTTTTGGAGGATTTGGCTAATTTTGTGGAAGAGGTCTTGTGGGAGTTTTGTGGGAGGGTTGGCTAGTTATGGTGGAAGAGGTCTTGTTGAGAGTTTTTTGGAGGGATTTGGAACTAGTTTTGGTGGTGGAAGAGGTCTTGTTGGGATGTTTTTTGGAGGGATTTGGCTTGTTGTGGTTTGGAAGCATCTTGTTGGGGTATTTTGGAGGGAATAGACTGTTTTGGAGGAAAGGGTCTTGTTGGGGAGTTTTTTGGAGGGATTTGGCTCTTGTGGTGAAAGAGTCTTGTGAGAGTCTTGGGAGGATTGGCTAATTTTGGTGAGAGGTCTTGTTGGGAGTTTGTGGAGGGATTGGCTAGTTATGGTGGAAAGGTCTTGTTGAGATTTTTTGGAGGGATTTGGCTAGTTGTGGTGGAAGAGGGAAGACGGCTTGTTGGGAGTTTTGGAGGGATTTGGCTCGTTTTAGTTTGGAAGGCGTCTGTTGGGAGTTTTTTTAAAATAAATCTCAATGCAGTTTCCTGTTAACCAAATTACTCGTGTAATAAAATGGATACCTTTTTCCACATTCACGGAAACAATTTCTACTCACCAATTTAGCAGGAAAACGGTGAACCCATTTTCATGCAATGGATTGTATTTAACGTACTTTATCCTCTTAAAAACCCCCCCAAAAAAACTTGTGCATAAGGTACTGAAGTGGTAATCTTGGGTTCGGAGTCAGGAAAACGGCGGCAGACATGATGTTGTTTGTCGTATATTTCCTGAATTTAACCAGTTCTGGATTGCACCGTGTTTTTGCGTATATAATGTGGAATTCTTGTGGAAGAGCTTGATACGAACAAAATAGAAGAAACATAGTTGGAAGAGTTGAACATCCACACCAGGGTTGGGAACACAAACACAGGAATGGGGATGAAGAATGGACAAAGGGAAGAATGGACCAGAGAAGGGGTGGGGGGGGGGGGGGGTGACTAAATGGATACAAGATAACAACACAGCGGGGGGTCTGAATAAAGAAGAAGGGGTAAAACCATGGATGGAAACAGCTACGGAACAAAAATGAATGTTGGCAGATGAGGAGTGGAGAAAATACAATAAATTGTAAAAGAAGGAGTGTGATTGATCAGGGTTAATTATTATCCCGACAACCAACGAAGTTGGCGGGGATATAGAAATGGGTTCCGTTCCGTCCGTCCGTCCGTCCGTCCTCCATCTTTCCCTCCGTCACATTTCATTTCCGGAGCTTAACTACAAATCCCCTAAGATATATTACGAAATTTGTACACATATCAAGCAAGGGTGGAAATGGTGCCTTTTGATATTTTCTATTGATAGGTCACAATGGTTTGGCACCATGTGGATTCAAGAAAATATTAAACAATGTTTTCTTTGGCAATCAATAAACCTAACGAAAGCAAAATTTGCAACTATCATCTTCCATCATGTCTGCTTAATAGTAAAATATGATGTCACAAGTCACTGGTTTGGCGGCCATCTTGGGAGAAAGAAAAACACACCTCATCCGATTAACACGAACTTCACCACACGTATTTCACTGGAGGATTTGGGGCAGAATGTAAATTTATTGATGTCATCGGTCACATGGTTCGTCAGTCATCTTGATTGAAAATTAATAAATTTTAAAAGTCTTCCTTCTCCAGAACTGCTGGACAGATGAGGCAAAATTTCACATACACTTTCCCATGACTCCACTTCAGAAGTTTGTTAATTTCTAATTGAATAGTCACATGGTTTGCGGCCATATTGAATTTACCCTAAAACCTTCAATCATCTTCTTCTCTGAATGGCTGGTCAGATCAAGGGAAAGGGAAACGGCTTACGGGGAATATAAGTTTGTTTATCCTCATTTACATATGGCGAGGGGATATCGAAGACTTTGTCTTCAACGGATGCTAGTATATTTTGAAATCACATGTATGGATTAGAGATAACCTGATTGTGGTAAACAAACCTTCTTGATACCCTGGAAGGAGAAATGGGATTGAACAGAGTACGAAGTTGGCTCCACAGTGATAGAAAAGAGGAACAATGAGGGAGGTGAAAGTGGGGCCTGGATTTGAGGAGGTTTCACCAGAATGGGGCTACTAGCAAACCAAGTGACCTTACAGGAAACAAGGGATGGGGTGTGGGGAGGGGGGCAGAGCATAGAAAGGGCAAGGGTGCTAAGACTAGAAAGATTGCAGTGAAGGACAAAGGCCACCATCCTTCTATGATGTGGGAATGACAGGTCCAGGAGATTCAGCTCATCACTGGGCATTCCAATTATTGAGTCCTTGGTCAATCCTGGAATGAAGACGCTGAAAGGTTGCATCAGGTGTGCTTAACCCAAATGAGAGGCAGTACTCCATGCAGCTCTGGGTGAAGGCCTTGTAAAGTTGTTTCCAATGAATTATTTTGATTGACCACTACTTTACAGCACATCACTGACAAGAATCTGGAATTTCTTCTGTGTCCTAGTAGAGAAAAGTTTCTACCATTATCTGAATAAAGCCATCTCATACAGGCCTTGACTGACAGCTGATGAGAAAAGGGATGATAAGTGGGTTGGAGAAAGGCTATTTCCACAAATGCCAAGGCTCAGGCGTGTTCGTGGGCAGTGTGCAAAGTTATTGCCATAGCAGAAAATATGGAAGGTTAACGAAAAGGACGAACTGCTGTGTGTTGTGATTCTCAAAGAAGTATCCCACGGTATTGCTGAACACACTTTGAGTCTGGTTGCATTCACTCAACACGCACTTTGCTGTTCTCATTTTATACGATCAGGCACGGTTATAAAGAACAGTGGAACCGATGATTGCGATGAAGGCCACAGACGAGAAAGTTGCATGAAGTTGAATAATTGCCGATTGATACCCCCCCCCCCAATTTTTGCCACCAAGCATTCCATGTCGTGATGAATTGGGATTTTCATTCATAAATGTTTTAACTTTTCTTACATGACAAAACCTTGCCCTATTTCACACTCGGCAGGTACATTAGTCTGCTTTACACTTACAAAACCACATCCTGATGAAGAAGATTTTGAAACACTCAAATAAGTTTTCTCCTTTTGCGCCATGTTCATAGTTGTACGTGGCAAATGAGGATGACGTGGGGCGGTATGAGAAAATATATTTGCATAAATGAAGGGAAGTGGAAGAGACATGAAACAGAGAGGAGGTTAGCAAAAGAGATATGATGCCATTCAAACTCTCCCACAAAACAAGATGCTTACAATACTCGTGCAAACTTCGGAGGGAGGCAATGGTTCATTCATGTGCATGCCAACAAGAGAGGGAAGCAATACTCCATATACTATTCCGTCATGTGATATGCAAGCTCTTGGAGGGAGGCTACTTCATGCACTACTACATCATGATGACATGCAAGCTCTTGGCAGGGAAGCAATATTTCATGCACTACTCCCTGTACGCTTCCCATGGCTTGAGGGAGATTCCAAAACACCCTCACCGTAGGCTTGAGAGGAGACCCAGGTAAGAAGGAGAGATTAAAGACAGGAAGTAGCGGGTCGGAAGGGAGGGGGCATTGATCTGCTGTCGATTGCCACTCCCTCTGCCTGGGATGAGGAAACTAGAGCCGCATCAGGCTACATCATTTCGAGGGCGGGTGAGGTCCGAGTCGAAAACAGCAGCTTTACATGGGACGAGATGTGCGCAAAGCATGCCGTTCCACATGCTTTTGTGACGCGACCTTGGCCCTTGCAGCTTGGTGGGAGTTGTTGGCCCGTCGTTTGCCAGGATGGAAGGCCCGAGCTTTTGCTGCCAACTTCCCTCCTTGCCAAAGTTCCAGCCTGTTGAGAACAAGAGGACTGAGCTTGTGTGTGAGAGTGCCCATGCCAAATACAAACAGCACTGAGAATCAAGTGTGGGGTAGGAGACCTTGTCGAGCGTTTTTTTGTATACCTTGTCGAGGCTCGGTGAGAGCTAACACCAACGCCACAGCAAGGGGAGCATGGGACAGAGGGGCGGGACAGTGAAGGACAAAACAATGGAAACAGAAGACATTAGGAGATCTTGGAAGGGAGAGGGGATGGGGTGCGGAACAACGGTGTATACAAGATGGACATACAGGACTTTCAGTAAGCGAAAGCGGGAATTTGAAGGAGGTGGGTTTGGGTGGATTAACGGGGTTAAAAAGTTCGGGTTTTTGACAGGGAAGATAACGAGGTGGTGGTGAACAGCTGTTGGTTTGTCCATGAATCGTGGTTGCTTGCTGTAGTTAAGCTCGATACTTTAGGACCAGGGAGGGCTTCGCTCAGCACGATAAGAGAGAGCTTGGTGCATTAAATGTCGTGCTTTTCGTGATTAAGCTATAAGCTTTCAAGTCCAGGGAGGGCCCCGTTGAGTGCAGACGATATGGAGACGGTGTTGTCCTGATATCGTCTTTACTTGCTGTAGTTAGTTGGAAGCTTTTATAACCAGGGAGGGTCTGTTCGGCAATGAATAAGGAGACAAGCTTGGTCCATGAATTAGTTATTTGCTGTGGTTAAGCGTAGGCTTCGGACGCGGGAAGGCTCTGTTCAGCCTTCGAGGCGTTTGCGATTGGAAGATGTGACCGTTAAGCTGGTGCACACACACACACATCCATGATCATGATTTACACATTACAACATGCATTGATTGTGATTTATACACATATTTATATTGTTGGGGCCGCGTACGCGGAACCGGGAGCACGACTGCTAGATGGAGCCGCGAGCCGGCTCGACTGATCGCCGAATGTAAAAGGGTTTCGCCCCGGATAAGTCCGGAGCGGACGGGTCTGACTGACGAAGTTTCGCCAATGGATAGACCAGTGGGGTAGGCGTCGATTGCCAACTTTTCAATTTACCTTAAGTACCCACGTGGTCGACTACCGGGGAAGTTCACTTTGTCTTGTCCGCTTTGTCCGAATCGGAGTCGCTATGCCGACTCGGATCCGGCGTTACCGCAGCGGTATTACCAAAGTCGGGCCGAGAACCAAATGAACAAGCTTACGAAACTAATCCTCAAACACGCGCTCATGGTCGAGCAATGAAAAGAAACACGAACACGAGCTGATACATTTAACATTGGGCTTTATTATACAGTAATAATTGGGAGCCTCGAACACAGAAGGCAGAAACAACCAATACAATAAATGCAAGTTATCTGCGAACAAAGCCCACTTAACAGTTTATACTTGGTTTTGACGGGCCCAACGACACCATACACACACACACAACACCAAGAAATGGGGCTGATGCCTTAATGCGGACTTAGCTCGGAGGGACAGATGAGCTGAAAGCCAGGGCTTCCTCGCGACCTTCCACCTCTGTTGGTCTTTCAAGCTCTTCGGACGCGGGCACCAGCGTGGGCACTGGATCCAATCACCGCGAGCCCGCAATTCTTTTCATGCTCCGGGATCCCCTCGCGCTCCGGACCACGTGCTGTGAGACGGGCGCCGATCCTTCCTGACCCGATGCATCGCTTTCCCCGATAGAACCACGACAAGATGAGGCCAGGAAGTCCGCACCAAACCGGGAACCAAGCAGAGACCGCGAGATCTCCACGCACCAAGAAGAGCCAGCCGAACCCAAGATGAGACCACGAAGCAGGAACAAAAGCCACCCTAAGGTCCAACTACCTCCGCCCAGCTGAACCAGCACCAGATCAACAACCCGATGACCCCGAAGGCTCACGAAGACGAACCAAGACTAACCAGAACCAAGCGAGGGTTCCTCTTATCCCTCTCAGCCCCCCTCGCTTTCCGGGTGACTCATTCGCCCTCGTGCGCCGCCGCCCCGCAACCGTGGGTGGGGGCTGTTTACCTCGCTATTCAGCCACCCCCGCCCCAAACCGTTCATTCTGTTTATGTATTGAATCTTTGGGTCAGAGGGTTCTTCTTTCTTCCTCGCGGGGGAGGGTCGTTCTTCTTTGTTGTTTTTGATTGAACCCTAACTATTAAAATATCACAGCGCATTTACACAGATACCCATTAAACAATGGAAGGCGGGCTAGCTATGGAACACGTACTTACCGAGATAACTGAGCTAAAAGGGCCTGAATGTTGAGTGCGATCGTGGTTTCCAGATCGCAAACAATATGTTATTTGTCACACGTGGAGGTGACGTTTTGTTATGTGCTTCTTATATAGACACATGTCATGAGTAACAAATATTATACACACACAAAAACACACACCACACACAAACACACACACACAGGCTCATTTTAGGAATAGACTGCCTCATTGTTACTTTTGTTTGGCACTATCTTTTCATATTGTTCAGGACCTTTCGAACACTTCAAGTAAAGGGGAGGAAATGTGGTTATTTCGTTGGGGGTTTGCGTTACTACCCTTGATAGTTTTACCACTCTGGTAATTCCCTTCATGCTTCCAATTTATTTTTTTTTAAATGTGAACTTGGCATAGTGCAGTGTTTATTACCACCACAAACAGGATAAGAACATGAAGCGTATCAGTAGAGAGGCCAATACTCAACGTAAATCACAAGACATTGAACCAATGACAAGAACGTATATCACTGTGGCCATGGGATCGAACCCTGGTTGTGAGCATGTTATATCATCAGTTCAGATGACAACACTAAACATCCCAACCCAGTTATATATTAAAACAAATTTAATTAAATTTTTCATTCTTCATTTTTCACTGCAACCGACATGTCCATTTTCAAGGGATGGGAGTAATTGCCTCCAGCTTTGTAGGCCAATTATAATGTGTGTTTCTTGTAGTTCTTGGCATCCATTTTGAGAGTGTAAACTTTCTGTGCTGTGCTTTACAAAATCCTTTGTTTAGTCCACACTTCAGAAAAGACTTTGTCGCCATTATCGTTTTGAAGCGTCATCGTACAAACGAAGGAAACTTCGAGGGTTGTGGATGTGCCACATAGAGGAAGAAGAATTTATGTGCAAATGGATCGAGTAATGTCATAAAGAAGCTGAAATATCAATTAGACCCCTAACAGATGTGGGATGGGTGAAATTTTCAAACCGAGAGGGATATGCCCATGATGATGATGTAAGATGTCCGCAAGCCAGCACAAGAAGGAATGATTACACAAGATGGCAGACAGCTTAGAGCTTAAGAAACAAAACAATGTTTCTTTCATGCCAGTGGCCAGTTAGGGATGGAAAACGTATATCCGAGCTCTTGAGGTGAGACTGAGAATGGAGAATAAAATACAAACTGATAGCCAGTACGAGTACCCTGCAGTGGGAACACAGCTCACCCAGGGCACTGGACAAGAGAAAGAGAAGACCCCGTTATTGGTGGCATACATGATTTGTAATAAACATGTTGTCTGAGCACTTTATTGAGAGGTTTTAAAGTACCTAGTGGATACATTAAACGAGGTAACAGGTACAAACACAGTCACGAAGCCATTATCATTGAAAACTTTTCTCACGAGATAGTTACTAAAGATTTATTTCAAGCCCACAATAAATCTTCGGAAAGTGTTGGTTCGGGGTTGGAGGAATTGTGGTGACTGGAAATTGCGATAAGCGAGGAATTAGATTTGACAATGCTCTACCACGTTGATTTTCAAAGTCACACTTGCGGTTGCATCAAGGTCGAGATTGCTTGACGCAGCTCAGTTGTGCCAAGTTGCAGGCATTAAAGAGTTGAGCTCATGCAGTATTACGTCACGTGTTTCAAGTCAAGTCACTCGGAATGAGCCACAAGTTTGAAGTCTCTCTGGTCACCAATATGTTTGCGTTTTCTCCTTACCTCTGCACATCCCATGTCTTAGCAATTCGTATACTGGCTACATACATCTTATATGACTCCCTGGATACCCAAGTAGGTAGTTGCGGCTGATTCTCGACACGCCGGGGAAGTTCAACCAGGAGTTGTTGGAGAAATATTGAATTATTGCTCTCATGCTGCAATTATTTTGATTGGAAATCAATAAAATGTTTGGTAATCATATGCAGGCATGATTGGCCAAATGGTTCCTTGTAAGGGAATTATTTATGATATACACTGTCACCGATGGGAGGCAGAGGTTGTTTTTCACACCTGTTTGTCTGTGAACAAGATATCTCAAAACGTTATGCACAGAACGGATCAAAACTTGGTGGAATGAGTTCGGGTAGATGAGGACATCAGGCCGATTCGATTTTAGTTCAGGTCCCAATCCAGATCCGGCCTTTCAGTGAGATAAAACACGTTAAACTGTTCAGCAGCCTGGCGGAGGTGTGCGCTCGGTTCCAAGTACCGTTCTAGTTTATTAACGTAGTCAGCGTTGAAACTCTTTAATAATATAATTTCCACATGACAACAGCCCTTTGTTCGTTATCGTTCAAACAATTGTTGGTTGGAAAACAAAAAGGCACAATAGAAGCTAATTAACTTTCAAGTGCCTCGGCATAACGTTTGCAGAAAAATGTTACAGTCCAATATCTAATGGCAAAGGCTGAATATTACAAATCCTTTTGTGTCTTCAACTGAAAAATAATTTCTCTTTTGTGAGCTTGTTGAGAATTCTAACAAAACAAACCACTTTAATTTTTGTTGCTGAAATTTGTTGCTTCTTTAAGCTGAAAATCGTTTATTGTACAACTTAAGGCTTTTTTTTTTGTACACCTTATGTTGGAGGCTCGTTTGCAGAGCAAACACACAGCAAGGGGGCATGAGACAAGAGAGGCGGAATGGAAGGAACAAACAGTGGGGCACAGAGACATTAGGAGATCTGTGGATGGAGAGGGATGGGGCTGGGAACATGGGGAATACAAGATGGATATTCCAGGAACTTTCAGAAGGGAAGCAGGGATTTTGACGGAGGTTGGGCTTGGGGGATTATTGGGGGTTAGAAAAGATCGAGGATTTTGGATGTGGGACGATAGGTGGTGTGTGACAGCTGCTGTGAAGGTTCTGAAGGAAAGAATTGGGATTGAACAGAGTGAGGGAGTTTATTTCCAAAGGCGGAAAAAAGAGGAATGAAAGAGTGAGGTTGGCAGATATTCGTGATTTTGGGTAGTTTACCAGAGGGGTTTTGGTGGACCTTGAGCGGCATGTGAAATGTGGGGGTGGCGGACAAAATCGCAGAGAGAGCAGGGGGCGAGGCTGGAGAGGAGACGGTAGAAGACAGCAAGGACCCCGACCTGCCTGCAGTGAGAGATTGCAGAGACCCAAAGACTCTCATTGCGGGAGATGCCAATGATCCGAAATGCTTTGGTTTCCACAGCATGAAGCCAAGAAAGGTGGCGAAGGCAGGAGCACCATCCCAGAGAGGAGAGCAGTACTCCATAAGGCTGCGTACCAAAGCTTTGGAAAGTGCTGTCAGGAGCTCTAGGTGGCCCGAGGAAGGACTTTTCACGACGGAGGATTCCCAGTTTGGCGACGGGCTTTGAGCGAGGTTTGACATGTGGCCTCCCAGGAAAGATCATGGCAGATATTGAGACCCATAAGCTTTGAAAGAAAGGACCTTCTTCCACAGCATTGTGGAAAGTGGATGGGGGGGGTTCTAAATAGGTCCTTTCGGAGAGACATAGTGAGAGTGTGAAGATTTGTCCGGATTAAAAAGACATGTTTCCACGTCGTTGGACCAGTTTGTGATTTTACCCAGATCTGCAGTGAGCGAAGAAGCCTGCTGCATGGGCCAGTTTCTGAGGGATGACAGATGGTACGGCCAGAGGGTTGAGTCTCAGCAAGAGAAAAGAGGATTTTCCAGAAGAGTCGGAGAGATCATTGACTGAAACCAAAAAAAGAACAGCGGCCCGATGCTACCTTGAGAATCCAGCCTGGACGGAAGAGGGGATGAAGAACTCCATTTATGGTCATACGTTGACTGCCGACAGGAGAGGAAGTCTGCGAGGCCATGCGTGGAGATGGCTTGGATACCATAGGAAGAGAGTAGGTGGCGGGTTCGGGTGCCAGACCGTGTAAAGCACACGATATGTCTCGGGATATGGCTCTTGATTTCATGTCCCATTGAGGACCTCCATCCATTGTTGCGGAGAGCAGAAGCCCATATCCAGGAGGTGACTGGTCTGTACAAATTGTAAAGATCGGAAATCAAGCGTTGGAGAAGAGGAAGATTTAATGTCTGAAGCAATGATGGACTCCATAACCTTGTTGATGATTGGCAGAAGGAAGATTTGGTCTGTATTACAGGGATCTGTTTTTGCACATTTTTTATGCAGGGCAGTAATCAGTAATGTTTGCAATTTCATGCAGATGGCAGATGACCTTATGAGCAAATGATGAGGGTGATAGAACATAGAGAGAGAGGGGTGGCAGAGCTGAAGAGAGGTTTTATCTCTTCTCTTTTTTTAGGAAGGAGTCTTGTTGGGAGTTTTTTGGAGGGATTTGGCTCGTTGTGGTGAAAGAGGTCTTGTTGAGAGTTTTTTGGAGGGATTTGGCTAATTTTGGTGGAAGAGGTCTTGTTGGGAGTTTTGTGGAGGGATTTGGCTAGTTATGGTGGAAGAGGTCTTGTTGAGAGTTTTTTGGAGGGATTTGGC
>CM068953.1:202071580-202086649 GCA_035128595.1 Eptatretus atami
TATGGGAATTTTTTTTATTGAGGGATTTGGGCTAGTTTTGGTGGGTCTTGTGCGCGACGTTTTGGAGGACTTTGGCTTAGTTTTGGTGGAAGGCTTTTGGGAAATGTTAGGAGGGATTCGTGCTAGTTTGGTTGAAAGTGTCATTGTTGAGAGTTTATTTGGAGGGATTTGACATTGGCTTGCTGGACGGGTTTGAGAGTTTTTGAGGGATTTGGAAGTTTTGGTGGAAGAGTCTTTTTGGGGAATTTTGGAGGGATTTGGGTTGATTTAGATTTGGATAAGTGGTTTTTGGGAATTGTTGTGGATTTGGTTAGTTTTTGCGCAAAGGGGTAATTCGTTGGAGTTTTTTTGGGGGGGGGATTGAGCTAGTTTGGTGGAAGGGCTTTTGGAAATGTTTTTTAGAGGGATTTGGCTAGTCTTCATGGAAGTGGGTTCATTGCATTTTTTGAGAACTTGCTGATTTTGGAACGCGTCTGTTGAGAGTTTTCTTTGGAGAATTTTGGCTTAATTTGTTGGTGGAAAAGGGGCCCTTTTTGTTTGGAGTTTTGCTGGATTTGGGTCATTGGTTGAGGGTTTGTTTGTAGATTTTTGGAGGGGGTTTCTTAGTCTTGTGGAATGGGTCTTGTTTGGAATTTTTCAGGAGGTTTGTGGCTTGGTGGACACGGTCGTGGTTGGGAAGTTCTTCTTGGGGAAGGGTTTGGTTAGTATTGGTGGAAGGAGTCCTGTTGGGAGTTTTTGGCAGGATTTGGATAGTTTTGGTGGAAGGGTCTTTTGTAATTGTTGAGGATTTGGTTAGTTTTGTCAGGGTCTTTTGAGAGTTTTTTGAGGGATTTGGCTAGTTTGGAATGAGGTCTTGTTGGGAGTTTTTTTTGGAGGGATTTTGGCTAATGTTTGGTGGAAGGAGTTTGTTGGGAGTTTTTTTTAGAGGGGATTTGGATGGTTTGGTGGAGGGTTTTTGGGGGAATTGTTGGAGGGATTTGGTTAGTTTTTGGTTGGCGGGGCCTTTTGGGAGTTTTTGGAGGGATTTGGTAGTTTTGTGGAAGAGGTCTTGTATGGGAGTTTTTTTAACGGATTTTTGGCTAGTTGTGGTGGAAAGAGGTTTGTTTGGGAGTTTTTGGAGGGATTTGGCTCGTTAGTGTGAAAGAGGTCTTGTTGACGAGCTTTGGAGGGATTGGCTCGTTTTGGTGCAGGGACTTGTTGAGAGTTTTTCGAGGGATTTGGCTCGTTTTTGTTTGAAGGAATCTTGTTGCAGTATTTTTGGAGGGATAAAGTATTTTTTGTGGAAGGATCTTGTTGGAGTTTTTTTGCTGGATTTGGCTAGTTTTGGTGGAAGGTTTGGGGGGAATTGTTGGGGAATTTGGCTAGTTTTGGTGGAAGAGGTCTAACATGGGAGTTTTGTAAGGATTTTTGGCTAGTTGTGGTGGAAGAGGTCTTGTTGGGAGTTTTTTGGAGGGATTGGCTCTTGTGGTTGGAAGGCATCTTGTTGGCAGTATTTTTGAGGGAATAGACTAGTTTTGGAGGAAGGAGTTTGTTGGGAGTTTTTTTGGAGGATTTGGTCGTCTGTGGTGAAGAGCTTGTTGAGATTTTTTGGAGGGATTTGGCTAATTTTGGTGGAAGAGGTCTTGTTGGGAGTTTTTGTGGAGGGTTGGCTGTTATGGTGGAAGAGGTCTTTGTTGAGAGTTTTTTGGAGGATTTGGCTTGTTGTGGTTGGAAGGCATCTTGTTGGCAGTATTTTTGGAGGAATAGACTAGTTTTCGAGGAAGGAGTCTTGTTGGGAGTTTTTTGGAGGATTTGGCTCGTTGTGGTGAAAGAGGTTTGTGAGAGTTTTTTGGAGGATTTGGCTAATTTTGATGGAAGAGGTCTTGTTGGGAGTTTTGTGGAGGGATTGGCTAGTTAATGGTGGAAGAGGTCTTGTTGAGAGTTTTTTGGAGGGATTTGGCTAGTTGTGGTGGAAGAGGTCTTGTTGGGAGTTTTTTGGAGGGATTCTGGCTTGTTGTGGTTGGAAGGCATCTTGTTGGGGTATTTTGGAGGGAATAGACTAGTTTTGGAGGAAGGAGTCTTGTTGGGATTTTTTGGAGGGATTTGGCTCTTGTGGTGAAAGAGTCTTGTGAGAGTTTGGGAGGATTGGCTAATTTTGGTGAGAGGTCTTGTTGGGAGTTTGTGGAGGGATTGGCTAGTTATGGTGGAAAGGTCTTGTTGAGATTTTTTGGAGGGATTTGGCTAGTTGTGGTGGAAGAGGTCTTGTTGGGAGTTTTGGAGGGATTTGGCTCGTTTAGTTGGAAGGCGTCTGTTGGGGAGTTTTTTTAAAATAAATCTCAATGCAGTTTCCTGTTACACAAATTACTCGTGTAATAAAATGGATACTTTTCCACATTCACGGAAACAATTTCTACTCACCAATTTAGCAGAAAACGGTGAACCCATTTGCATGCAATGATTGTGATTTAACGTTACTTTATCCTCTTAAACACTGTGCATAAGGTACTGAAGTGGTAATCTGGGTTCGGAGTCAGGAAAACGGCGGCGAGACATGATGTTGTTTGTCGTATATTTCGCTGAATTTAACCAGTTCTGGATTGCACCGTGTTTTTGGTATATAATGTGGAATTCTTGTGGAAGAGCTTGATGACAGAACAAAATAGAAGAAACATAGTGGAAGAGTGAAACATCACACCAGGGTTGGGAACACAAACAGGAATGGGATGAAGATGGACAAAGGGAAGAATGACCAGAGAAGGGGTGGGGGGGGGGGGGGGTGACTAAATGGATACAAGATAAAACACAGCGGGGGGTCTGAATAAAGAAGAAGGGTAAACCATGGATGAAACAGCTACGGAACAAAAATAGAAATGTTGGCAGATGAGGAGTGGAGAAAATACAATAATGTGTAAAAGAAGGAGTGTGATTGATCAGGGTTAATTATTATCCCCGACAACCAACGAAGTTGGCGGGGATATAGAAATGGGTTCCGTCCGTCCGTCCGTCCGTCCGTCCGTCCATCTTTCCCTCCGTCACATTTCATTTCCGGAGCTTAACTACAAATCCCCTCAAGATATATTTACGAAATTGTACACATATCAAGCAAGTGGTGAAATGGTGCCTTTTGATATTTTCTAATTGATAGGTCACAATGGTTTGGCACCATGTGGATTCAAAGAAAATATTAAACAATGTTTTCTTTGGAATCACATAACCTAACGAAGCAAAATTTGCAACTATCATCTTCCATCATGTCTGCTACATAGTAAAATTATGATGTCACAAGTCACATGGTTTGGCGGCCATCTTGGAGAAAGAAAAACACACCTCATCCGATTAACACGAACTTCACCACACGTATTCCACTGGAGGATTGGAGGCAGAATGTAAATTTATGATGTCATCGGTCACATGGTTCGTCAGTCATCTTGGATTGAAAATTAATAAATTTTAAAAGTCTTCTTCTCCAGAACTGCTGGACAGATTGAGGCAAAATTTCACATACACTTTCCCCAAGACATCCCTTCAGAAGTTTGTTAATTTCTAATTGATAGGTCACATGGTTTGGCGGCCATATTGAATTTACCCTAAAACCTTCAATCATCTTCTTCTCTAGAATGGCTGGTCAGATCAAGGGGAAAGGGGAAACGCTTAGGGAATATAAGTTTGTTTATCCTCATTTACTATGGCGGGGGATATCGAAGACTTTGTCTTCAACGGATGCTAGTTATATTTGAAATCACATGTATGGATAGAAGATAACCTGATATGTTGGTAAACAACCTTCTTGATACCCTGGAAGGGAGAATGGGATTGAACAGAGTGACGAAGTTGGCTCCACATGTGATAGAAAAGAGGAACAAATGAGTGGAGGTGAACAGTGGGCCTGGATTTGAGGAGTTTCACCAGAAGTGGGCTACTAGCAAACCAAGTGCACCCTACAGAAACAAGGGATTGGGGGTGGGGGAGGGGGCAGAGCATAGAAAGGGCAAGGGTGCAAGACTAGGAAAGATGCAGTGGAAGACAAAGGCCACCATCCTGTCTATGATGTGGGAATGACAGGTCCAGAGATTCAGCTTCATCACTGGGCATTCCAATTATTTTGAGGTCCTTGGTCATCATGGAATGAAGACGTGAAAGGTGTGCATCAGGTGTGCTACCCCAAATGAGAGGCAGTACTCCATGCAGCTCTGGGTGAAGGCCTTGTAAGTTGTTTCCAATGAATATTTGATTGACACTACTTATACAGCACATCACAGACAAGAATCTTTGGAATTTCTTCTGTGTCCTAGTAGAGAAAAGTTTCACCATTATCTGAATAAGCCATCTCATAAGGCCTTGACTGACAGCTGATGAGAAAAGGGATGATAAGTGGGTTGGAGAAAGGCTATTTCCACAAATGCCAATGCTCAGGCGGTGTCGTGGCAGGTGTGCAAAGTTATTGCATAGCAGAAAATATTGGAAGGTTAACGAAAAGGACGAACTGGCTGTGTGTTGCTGATTCTCAAAGAGTAATCCCACCGGTATTGTGAATCACACTTTGAGTCTGGTTGCATCACTCAAACACGCACTGCTGTTCTCATTATACGATCAGGCACGGTTATAAAGAACAGTGGAACCGATGATTGCGATGAAGGCCACAGAGAGAAAGTGCATGAAGTTGAAATAATTGCGATGATACAATTTTTGCCACCAAGCATTCCTGTCGTGATGAATTGGGATTTTCATTCATAAATGTTTAACTTTCTTACATGACAACAACCTTAGCCCTTATTCACACTCGGCAGGTACATGTAGTCATGCTTTACACTTACAAACCACATCCTGGATGAAGAAGATTTTTGAAAACACTCAAATAAGTTTCTCCTTTTGCGCCATGTTCATATTGTACGTGCAAATGAGATGACGTGGGGACGGTATTGAGAAAAATATATTTGCATAAATGAAGGGAATGTGAGAGGACATGAAACAGAGAGGAGGTTAGCAAAAGAGATATGAATGCCATTCAAACCTCCCACAAACAAGATGCTTACAATACTCGTGCAAACTTCGGGAGGGAGGCAATGGTTCATCATGTGACATGCAAACAATGAGAGGGAAGCAATACTCCATATACTATTCCGTCATGTGATATGCAAGCTCTTGGAGGGAGGCAATACTTCATGCACTACTACATCATGTGACATGCAAGCTCTTGGAGGGAAGCAATATTTCATGCACTACTCCATGTACCTTCACCATGGCTTGAGGGAGATTCCAAACACCCTCACCGTGGCTTGAGAGAGACCCAGGTAAGAAGGAGAGATAGACAGGAAGGTAGCGGTCGGAGGGAGGCGGCATGATCTGCTGCTCATGCCACCTCCCTCTGCCTGGGATGGAGGGAACCTAGAGCCGCATCAGGTACATCATTTTCGAGGGCGGTGAGGTCCGAGTCGAAAACAGCAGCTTACATGGGACGAGATGTGCGCAAAGCATGCCGTCCAACATGCTTTTGTGACGCGACCTGGCCTTGCAGCTTGGTGGGAGTTGTTGGCCCGTGTTGCCAGGATGGAAGGCCCGAGCTTTTGTGCCAAACTCCCTCTTGCAAAGTTCCAGCTGTTGAGAACAAGAGAGACTGAGCTTTGTGGTGTGAGAGTGCCATGCCAAATACAACAGCATGAGAATCAAGGTGTGGGGTAGGAGACCTTGTCGAGGTTTTTTTGTATACCTTGTCGAGGCTCGTGTGAGAGCTAACACCCAACGCACAGCAAGGAGAGCATGAGACAAGAGGGGCGGGACAGTGAAGGACAAAACAATGGGAAACAGAGACATTAGGAGATCTGTGGAAGGGAGAGGGATGGGGTGCGGAACACGGGGTATACAAGATGGACACTACAGGGACTTTCAGGAAGGAAAGCAGGGAATTTGAAGGAGGTGGGTTTGGGGTGGATTAACGGGGTTAAAAAAGTTCGAGGTTTTTGACAGGGGAAGATAAGAGGTGGTGGTGAACAGCTGTTTGGTTTTGTCCATGAATCGTGGTTGCTTGCTGTAGTTAAGCTCGATACTTTAGGACCAGGGAGGGCTCTGCTCAGCCACGAATAAGGAGAGAGCTTGGTGCATTAAATGTCGTGCTTTTCTGTGATTAAGCTATAAGCTTCAAGTCCAGGGAGGGCTCCGTTGAGTGCAGCACGGATATGGAGACGGTTTGGTCCATGAATCGTCTTTACTTGCTGTAGTTAAGTTGGAAGCTTTATAACCAGGGAGGGCTCTGTTCGGCAATGAATAAGGAGACAGCTTGGTCCATGAATTGTAGTTATTTGCTGTGGTTAAGCCGTATGCTTCAGGACCGGGGAAGGCTCTGTTCAGCCTTCGAGGCTTGCGAGTGGAGATGATGACCGTAGCGGTGGCACACACACACACATCCATGAATCATGATTTACACATACACATGCATGATTGTGATTTATACACATATTATATTGTTACGGGGCCGGTACGTCGACCGGGAGCACGACTGCTAGATGGAGCCGCGAGCCGGCTCGACTGATCGCCCGGAATGTAAAGGTCTTCGCCCCGGATAAGTCCGGAGCGGACGGGTCCTGACTGGACCGAAGTTCGCAATGGATAGACCACGTGGGGTAGGGTGATTGCCAACTTTTCAATTTACCTAAGTACCCACGTGGTCCGACTACCGGGAAGTTCACTTTGTCTTTGTCCGACTTTGTCCGAATCGAGTCGCTATCGCCGACTCGGATCCGGCGTTACCGAGCGGAATTACCAAAGTCGGGCCGGACCAAATGAACAAGTTACGAACACTAATCCTCAAACACGCGTCATGTCGAGCCAATGAAAGAAACATGAAACGAGCTGATACATTTAACAATTGGGCTTTTATTTATACAGTAATATGGGAGCTCGGGAACACAGAAGAGCAGAACTATAGAATACAATTAATGCAAGTTAATACTGCGAACAAAGCACTTAACAGTTTTTCTACTTGTTTGACGGACCACACATACACACAACACCACACACACCAGAAATGGTGGCTGATGCCTTAATGCGGACTTCAGCTCGGAGGGACAGATGAGCTGAAGCCAGGGGCTTCCTCGGACCTTTCCACCTCGTGTGGTCTTCAAGCTGTTCGGACCGGGCACTAGCGTGGGCGAGCTGGATCCAATCACCGCGAGCCGCAATCTTTTCCATGCTCCGGCGGATCCCGTCGCGCTCCCGGACCACGTGCTGGTGAGACGAGGCGCCGATCCTTCCAGACCCGATGCATCGCTTCCCCGAAGAACCACCGACAAAGATGAGGCCAGGAAGTCGCACCCAACCGGGAACCAAGCAGAGACCGCGAAGAGCTCCACGCACCAAGAAGAGCCAGCCGAACCAAGATGAGACCACGAGCAGGACAAAAGCCACCTGAAGATCCAACTACTCCAGCCGAGCTGAACCAGCACCGATCAACAACCCGATGAACCCCGAAGGCTCACCGAAGACTAACCCAAGACTAACCAGAACCAAGCAGAGGGTCCCCCTCTTATCCCTCTCAGTCCTCCTCGCTTCCGGCGTGACTCATTCGCCCTCGTGTGCGCCGCCCCGCACCACGGTGGGGGCTGTTTACCTCGCTTTCAGCCACCCCGCCCCAACCGTCATTCCTGTTTATGCTATTGAATCTTGGGTCAGGAGGGTTCTTCTTCTTCCTTGCGGGGGAGGGTCGTTCTTCTTTGTTGTTCTGATTGAACCCTAACTATTAAAATGAATCACAGCGCATGTACGTGTTCCATAGATAGCCGCCTTCCATTGTTTAATGGGTAAATCTGTGTAAATGCGCTGTGATTCATTTTAATAGTTAGGGTTCAATCAGAACAACAAAGAAGAACGACCCTCCCCCGCAAGGAAGAAGAAGAAACCCTCCTGACCCAAGATTCAATAGCATAAACAGGAATGACGGTTGGGGCGGGGTGGCTGAAAGCGAGGTAAACAGCCCCCACCGTCGGTGCGGGGCGGCGCCACGAGGGCGAATGAGTCACGCCGGAAGCGAGGGGCTGAGAGGGATAAGAGGGGGACCCTCTGCTTGGTTCTGGTTAGTCTTGGGTTGTCTTCGGTGAGCCTTCGGGGTTCATCGGGTTGTTGATCGGTGCTGGTTCAGCTCGGCTGGAGTAGTTGGACTCTTCGGTGGCTTTTGTCCTGCTTCGTGGTCTCATCTTGGTTCGGCTGGCTCTTCTTGGTGCGTGGAGCTCTTCGCGGTCTCTGCTTGGTTCCCGGTTGGTGCGACTTCCTGGCCTCATCTTTGTCGGTGGTTCTTCGGGGAAGCGATGCATCGGGTCGGAAGGATCGGCGCCTCGTCTCACCAGCACGTGGTCCGGGAGCGCGACGGGATCCGCCGGAGCATGGAAAAGATTGCGGCTCGCGGTGATTGGATCCAGCTCGCCCACGCTAGTGCCCGGTCCGAACAGCTTGAAGACCACACGAGGTGGAAAGGTCCGAGGAAGCCCCTGGCTTCAGCTCATCTGTCCCTCCGAGCTGAAGTCCGCATAAAGGCATCAGCCACCATTTCTTGGTGTGTGTGGTGTTGTGTGTATGTGTGGTCCGTCAAACAAGTAAAAACTGTTAAGTGCTTTGTTCGCAGTATAACTTGCATTATTGTATTCTATAGTTCTGCTCTTCTGTGTTCCCGAGCTCCCATATTACTGTATAAATAAAAGCCCAATTGTTAAATGTATCAGCTCGTTTCTGTTTCTTTCATTGGCTCGACATGACGCGTGTTTGAGGATTAGTGTTCGTAACTTGTTCATTTGGTCCGGCCCGACTTTGGTAATTCCGCTCGGTAACGCCGGATCCGAGTCGGCGATAGCGACTCGATTCGGACAAAGTCGGACAAAGACAAAGTGAACTTCCCCGGTAGTCGGACCACGTGGGTACTTAGGTAAATTGAAAAGTTGGCAATCGACCCTACCCCACGTGGTCTATCCATTGGCGAACTTCGCGTCCAGTCAGGACCCGTCCGCTCCGGACTTATCCGGGGCGAAGACCTTTACATTCCGCGCGATCAGTCGAGCCGGCTCGCGGCTCCATCTAGCAGTCGTGCTCCCGGTCGACGTACCGGCCCCGTAACAATATAATAGTGTATAAATCACAATCATGCATGTGTATGTGTAAATCATGATTCATGGATGTGTGTGTGTGTGCCACCCTACGGTCATCATCTCCACTCGCAAGGCTCGAAGGCTGAACAGAGCCTTCCCCGGTCCTGAAGCATACAGCTTAACCACAGCAAATAACTACAATTCATGGACCAAGCTGTCTCCTTATTCATTGCCGAACAGAGCCCTCCCTGGTAATAAAGCTTCCAACTTAACTACAGCAAGTAAACACGATTCATGGACCAAACCGTCTCCATATCCTGCTGCACTCAACGGAGCCTCCCTGGACTGAAGCTTATAGCTTAATCACAGAAAAGCACGACATTTAATGCACCAAGCTCTCTCCTTATTCGTGGCTGAGCAGAGCCCTCCCTGGTCCTAAAGTATCGAGCTTAACTACAGCAAGCAACCACGATTCATGGACAAAACCAAACAGCTGTTCACCACCACCTCTTATCTTCCCCTCCTGTCAAAAACCTCGAACTTTTTAAACCCCGTTAATCACCCCAAACCCACCTCCTTCAAATTCCCTGCTTTCCTTCCTGAAAGTCCTGTAGTGTCCATCTTGTATACCCCGTGTTCCGCACCCCATCCCTCTCCCTTCCACAGATCTCCTAATGTCTCTGTTTCCCATTGTTTTGTCCTTCACTGTCCCGCCCCTCTTGTCTCATGCTCTCCTTGCTGTGCGGTTGGGTGTTAGCTCTCACACGAGCCTCGACAAGGTATACAAAAAAACCTCGACAAGGTCTCCTACCCCACCCTTGATTCTCATGCTGTTGTATTTGCATGGCACTCTCACACCACAAAGCTCAGTCTCTCTTGTTCTCAACAGCTGGAACTTTGCAAGAGGGAGTTTGGCACAAAAGCTCGGGCCTTCCATCCTGGCAACACGGGCCAACAACTCCACCAAGCTGCAGGCCAGGTCGCCGTCACAAAAGCATGTTGGACGGCTGCATGTGCTTTGCGCACATCTCGTCCCATGTAAGCTGCTGTTTTCGACTCGGACCTCACCGCCCTCGAAAATGATGTACCTGATGCGGCTCTAGGTTCCCTCCATCCCAGGCAGAGGGAGGTGGCATGAGCAGCAGATCATGCCGCCTCCCTCCGACCGCTACCTTCCTGTCTATCTCTCCTTCTTACCTGGGTCTCTCTCAAGCCATGGTGAGGGTGTTTGGAATCTCCCTCAAGCCATGGTGAAGGTACATGGAGTAGTGCATGAAATATTGCTTCCCTCCAAGAGCTTGCATGTCACATGATGTAGTAGTGCATGAAGTATGCCTCCCTCCAAGAGCTTGCATATCACATGAGGAATATAGTATATGGAGTATTGCTTCCCTCTCATTGTTTGCATGTCACATGATGAACCATTGCCTCCCTCCCGAAGTTTGCACGAGTATTGTAAGCATCTTGTTTGTGGGAGGTTTGAATGGCATTCATATCTCTTTTGCTAACCTCCTCTCTGTTTCATGTCCTCTCACATTCCCTTCATTTATGCAAATATATTTTTCTCAATACCGTCCCCACGTCATCTCATTGCACGTACAAATGAACATGGGCAAAAGGAGAAACTTATTTGAGTGTTTTCAAAAAATCTTCTTCAATCCAGGATGTGGTTTGTAAGTGTAAAGCAGACTACATGTACCTGCCGAGTGTGAATAAGGGCTAAGGTTGTTGTCATGTAAGAAAGTTAAACATTTATGAATGAAAATCCCAATTCATCACGACAGGAATGCTTGGTGGCAAAAATTGTATCATCGCAATTATTAACTTCATGCACTTTCTCTCTGTGGCCTCATCGCAATCATCGGTTCCACTGTTCTTTATAACCGTGCCTGATCGTATAATGAGAACAGCAGTGCGTGTTTGAGTGATGCAACCAGACTCAAAGTTGGTATTCACAATACCGGTGGGATTACTCTTTGAGAATCAGCAACACACAGGCCAGTTCGTCCTTTTCGTTAACCTTCCAATATTTTCTGCTATGCAATAACTTTGCACACTGCCACGACACCGCCTGAGCATTGGCATTAGTGGGAAATAGCCTTTCTCCAACCCACTTATCATCCCTTTTCTCATCAGCTGTCAGTCAAGGCCTTATGAGATGGCTATTCAGATAATGGTGAAACTTTTCTCTACTAGGACACAGAAGAAATTCCAAAGATTCTTGTCTGTGATGTGCTGATAAGTAGTGTCAATCAAAATATTCATTGGAAACAACTTACAAGGCCTTCCCCAGAGCTGCATGGAGTACTGCCTCTATTTGGGGTAGCACACCTGATGCACACCTTTCACGTCTTCATTCATGATGACCAAGGACCTCAAATAATTGAATGCCCAGTGATGAAGCTGAATCTCTGGACCTGTCATTCCCACATCATAGACAGGATGGTGGCCTTTGTCTTCCACTGCATCTTCCTAGTCTTGCACCCTTGCCCTTTCTATGCTCTGCCCCCTCCCCCACCCCCAATCCCTTGTTTCTGTAGGTCACTTGGTTTGCTAGTAGCCCACTTCTGGTGAAACTCCTCAAATCCAGGCCCACTGTTCACCTCCACTCATTTGTTCCTCTTTTCTCTCACATGTGGAGCCAACTTCGTCACTCTGTTCAATCCCATTCTCCCTTCCAGGGTATCAAGAAGGTTGTTTACCAACATATCAGGTTATCTTCTATCCATACATGTGATTTCAAATATAACTAGCATCCGTTGAAGACAAAGTCTTCGATATCCCCCGCCATAGTAAATGAGGATAAACAAACTTATATTCCCTAAGCGTTTCCCCTTTCCCCTTGATCTGACCAGCCATTCTAGAGAAGAAGATGATTGAAGGTTTTAGGGTAAATTCAATATGGCCGCCAAACCATGTGACCTATCAATTAGAAATTAACAAACTTCTGAAGGGATGTCTTGGGGAAAGTGTATGTGAAATTTTGCCTCAATCTGTCCAGCAGTTCTGGAGAAGAAGACTTTTAAATTTTAAATTTAATTTTTCAATCCAAGATGACTGACGAACCATGTGACCGATGACATCATAAAATTTACATTCTGCTCCAATCCTCCAGTGGAATACGTGTGTGAAGTTTCGTGTTAATCGGATGAGGTTGTGTTTTTCTTCCAAGATGGCCCCAAACCATGTGACTTGTGACATCATAATTTTACTATGTATGCAGACATGATGGAAGATGATAGTTGCAAATTTTTGCTTCGTTAGGTTATGTGATTCCAAAGAAAACATTGTTTAATATTTTTCTTGAATCCAACATGGCTGCCAAACCATGTGGACCTATCAATTAGAAAAATATCAAAAGGCACCATTTCACCACTTGCTTGATATGTGTACCAAATTTCGTAATATATATTGAGGGAGTTTGTAGTTAAGCTCCGGAAATGAAATGTGACGGGGAAAGATGGACGGACGGACGGACGGACGGAACCCATTTCTATATCCCCCGCCAACTTCGTTGGTTGTCGGGGATAATAATTATCCCTGATCAATCACACTCCTTCTTTTACACATTATTGATTTTCTCCACTCCTTCATCTGCCAACATTTCTATTTTGTCCGTAGCTGTTTCATCCATGGTTTACCCTTCTTCTTATTCAGACTCCTCCTGCTGTGTTTTATCTTGTATCCATTTTGGTCACCACCCCCCCCCCCACCCCTTCTCTTGGTCTCATTCTTCCCTTTGTCCATTCTTCATCACATTTCCTGTGTTGTGTTCCCCAACCCTGGTGTTGGTATGTTTCCACTCTTTCCCACTATTGTTCTTCTATTTTGTTCTGTCATCAAAGCTCTTCCACAAGATTCCACATTATATACCAAAACACGGTGCAATCCAGAACTGGTTAAATTCAGGAAATATACGACAAACAACATCATGTCTCGCCGCCCGTTTTCCTGACTCCGAACCAAGATTACCACTTCAGTACCTTATGCACAGTGTTTAGAGGATAAAGTAAGTAAATCACAATCATTGCATGCCAAATGGGTTCACCGTTTTCTGCTAAATGGTGAGTATAGAAATTGTTTTCCGTGAATGTGGAAAAGGTAATCCATTTTATTACACGAGTAATTTTGGTAAACAGGAAACTGCATTGAGATTTATTTTAAAAAAAAAAACTCCCCAACAAGACGCCTTCCAACTTAAAAACGAGCCAAATCCCCTCCAAAAAACTCCCAACAAGACTCCTTCCTCCAAAACTAGTCTATTCCCTCCAAAAATACTGCCAACAAGATGCCTTCCAACCACAACAAGCCAAATCCTCCAAAAACTCCCAACCAAGACCTCTTCCACCACAAACTAGCCAAATCCTCCAAAAAACTCTCAACAAGACCTCTTCCACCATAAACTAGGCCAAATCCTCCACAAAAACTCCCAACAAGAACCTCTTTCCACCAAAATTAGCCAAATCCCTCCAAAAAACTCTCAACAAGACCTCTTTCACCACAAACGAGCAAATCCCTCCAAAAAACTCCAAGACTCCTTCCTCCAAAACTAGTCTATTCCCTCCAAAAATACTGCCAACAAGATGCCTTCCAACCACAACGAGCCAAATTCCCTCCAAAAAACTCCCAACAAGACCTCTTCCACCAAAAACTAGCCAAAATTCCTCCAACAATTCCCCAAAACCCTTCCACCAAAACTAGCCAAATCCCAGCAAAAAAACTCCCAACAAGACTCCTTCCACAAAAACTACTTTATTCCCTCCAAAAATACTGCCAACAAGATTCCTTCCAACCAAAACGAGCCAAATCCCTCGAAAAACTCTCAACAAGTCCCTTTCCACCAAAACGAGCCAAATCCCTCCAAAAAAGCTCTCAACAAGACCTCTTTTACCACAACGAGCCAAATCCCTCCAAAAAACTCCCAACAAGACCTCTTCCACCACAACTAGCCAAAAATCCCTTAAAAACTCCCAACAAGACCTTTCCACCAAAACTAGCCAAATCCTCCAAAAACTCCCAAAAAGGCCCCTTCACCAAAACTAACCAAATCCCTCCAAACATTCCCCCAAAAACCCTTCCACCAAAAACCATCCAAATCCTCTAAAAAAAACTCCCAACAAGACTCCTTCCACCAAAATTAGCCAAATCCTCCAAAAAAACTCTCAACAAGACCTCGTCCACCACAACGAGCCAAATCCCTCAAAAAACTCCCAACAAGACTCTTCCACCAAAACTAGCAAATCCCTCCAAAATACTCTCAACAAGACCCCTCGACCAAAACTAACCAAATCCCCCAACAATTCACCAAAAAACCCTTCCACCAAAACTATCCAAATCCCTCCAAAAAACTCCCCACAAGACTCCTTCCACAAAACTAGTCTATTCCCTCCAAAAAAACTCCCAACAGGACTCCTTTCTACCAATACTAACCAAACCTCCCCCAAAAAACTCCCAACACACCCCTTCCACCAAAGACTAACCAAAACCTCCTGAAAAATTCCAAACAAGACCATTCCACCAAGACTAATGAAACCCCCTCCAAAAATCTACAAACAAGACCCCTTCAACCAAAATTGACCCCAATCCCAGCAAAAACTCCCAAACAAGGACCCCTCCACCAAAATTAGCCAAATTCCTCCAAAAAAAAAATCTCAACAAGACACCTTCCACCAAAATCAGCCAAGTCCCTCAAAAAAAATGCAATAAGACCACTTCCATGAAGACTAGCCAAATCCCTCAAAAAAAACATTTCCAAAAGACCCCTTCCACCAAAACTAGCCAAATTCCCCCCCCCCAAAAAAACTCCAAACAATACCCCTTCTGCCAAAAACTAAACCAAATCCCTACAACAATTCCCCAAAAGATCACTTCCACAAATCTAACCAAATCCCTCCAATAATTCCCCAAAAGACTCCTTCCACCAAAACTTGCCAAATCCCTCCAAAAACCTCTCAAACAAGACCCGTTCACCAAGCCAAGTCAAATCCCTCCAAAAACTCTCAACAAGAATCTCTCTCTTTTT
>CM068953.1:202101476-202121660 GCA_035128595.1 Eptatretus atami
CCAAGTGTTTATTGGATTCCGAGATATGAAAAACAAAACAAAATCGACTTGATGATTTGCTTTCAGTGCAAAACCTCTTTTTCATCTGTTGCAGCTTTTCCTTCTACTATTCAAGTGTTAGATTCACTTGGTTCATTAATTTTATTAAACCTCTCTCTCGCTCTTCTCCTATCCTCATCTCTTCTCATCTTTCATCTTTCTCTCTCACGGCCGTCCTCTCTTCCTCTCTTCTCTCTCTCCCTCTCTCCTCTTCTCTCTCTCCTTCTCTCTTCCTCTCTCTCTCTTCTCCATCTTCTCTCAATCTTGTCCTCTCGTCTCTTCCCTCACCGTCTCTCCTTCTCTTGGCTCTTCTCTCTTTCTCGCGTCTTCTCTCCTCTTCATCCTCTTCTCCACGCCCCCTCCAGCATCAACCTGGCTGTACCAGTCTCTCCATCCATCTTCCCTCCTCTTCTCGTACCATTTCTCCCTCTTCTCTCTGTCTCTCTCTTTTATCTTCTCCTTTCCGTCTTCTTTATATTTCTCACGTCTCTCCTTCTCTCCCCCGTCCCTCCTCTCTCTCTCTTCTCTCTTCTCCTCTCTTCCTCTCTTCTCCTCTTCTCCTTCTCTTCTTCTCTACCTCTCTCTCCTCCTCTCTCTCCTCTCTTTCCCTCTTCTCTCTCTCCTTCTCTCTCTCTCTCTCTCTCCTTCCCTCTTCTCTCTCTCTTCTCTCTCCTCTCCTTCTCTTCTTCCTCTCTCCACCTCTCTCTCCTTCTCTCTCTCTCTCCTTTCTCGTCTCTCTCTCTCCTTCTCTCCTCTCTCTCTCCCCTTCTCTCTCTCTCTCTCTTCGTCTCTCTCTCTCGTACTGTTCACTGCTTATCTTTCTCTCCTCATGGTCATTCATCTACTCTCCTCGCGTATAGTTTCGTCTTCTCATCTTCATCTCTCTCGCTCTCATCATGGTTTCAACTTCTATTGCTCTCCTATCCTAGTCTCTCCTATCTTGTTCACTTCTTCTCTTTCATCTTTCTGCTCGGTACTCTTCCTACTCCTGCTTCTCACTCTCTCTCCTCTTTCTATCCTTTCGTTGTTATCTCGTCTCATCTCTCTCGCCCTCGTATTCGCCTCGCCTCTCTTCGTTATCGTCTACGACTACAATTGTATACTAGAGCATCCGTCTCTTCCTCTCCTCTTTCTAATATCCCCTCGTTCTATTCCGTCGCTGTCCGATCTCGCTCTCGTCGTAGGATGGTGCGTTCTTTTCTCTCTTTCTCTCTCTTCTTTCGTCTCTCCTCTCTCTCCTCTTTCTTCTCCTCTCGTCTTTCTCTGCTCTCTCAATGTCGTCGCGGATTTCTCTTCTCTTATCTCTTGGTTCTCTTTTGCTTTAGTGCTCTCTTTCTCTTATCTGCTTTCTTCGTCTGTGCGCGTCTTATTTTTCTCTTTCTCCTTCCTCGTGTAGTCTCTCTTGCTTTGTCGTTCGTCTCTCCTTGTATCTTTCTGGAGTTTGTTTCATGTTGTGTGGTGTAGTACTTTAGTTGTCTACCGCGCTGTTCATATCAAGCGAATCAGTCTTGAGGTCACTTGTAACATATGTGAGTAGGAGAGAGGAGAGCTAGAGATTAGATGAGATATTACGCTGCATTAAGTTCTTATGTCTGGAGCTCTTTCTCCTTGATTCCTCGACGTTGTTTATCCTCTTCCGGGATCAGAACAAAGGCCAGGCGCAGGTCAGGAAAGCGATCTCGACCCTCAGGTCACAAGAGAAGTGCGCAGGTTATTAAGTCTAGTTTTACAATTTCATTCTGATGACCCTCTGGCTCGCGCGTCCAGGTCGAACGGAGCATATTTCTCTTGTCTCTATTGGATTTTGCACCACCCAGTGCAATTCGAGTATTCCCCACCCCCTTCATGTAGTCTCACTCTCACATATATATGAAATATATCAGACGGATCTCGTTGAATGAGTGGCATATCTATCTCAACTAGAACGGCACTCAGTAGAGCGCATACCTCCGCCAGGTTGAACAGTTTACATTTTGTATCCAAGTGATCTGAATCTGGACCTTAACTCAAATCGAATCGGCTTGTTCTTGTCACCTAACCAAGTGTTCCACCTAGTTTTGTGACAATTTGTGCACAACTTTTTGAGATGTCGTGCTTTCTACCATTTTGGTCCCATCATTTGGTCACGTCCCAACGTGAAGAATCACGTTAAAAATTCTCGTATTCCGATCTGGATTCAAATCTTCACCAAAATTGAATCAATTCATCCTCGTTACACACCCAACGTGTCCACCAATTTTCGTCCAAATCCGTCCCCAAGCTTTAGAGATATCCTGCTCACAGACAGACAGACAGACGGACAGACAGGGGTGAAAACGTCACCTCCATCCATGTTCAGTGACAAAGGTAATTATGTATCGTTCATTAATACCTGCGTTGAGATCAGGCTGGAGGGATTCAGTTCAAAATATAAATGCAGGTGGTTCAGAAATTCACGTTGCTCCATGATTGGTGAATAGCATGCAAATTTTTTTTGGGGCAATTCAAAAAAAATCCATATTCACAAAAAAGCATCATTATTCCATCACACCTGCATCGCATGGCTCCTGTGCAGTACACATCACCATCGCAGAACAATGCAAGAGGGAAGAGAGAGATGTAATGGTATAGACAGTCTCCCATGCACCCCGGGTAGCGGAAGAAGGTGATGAAAGCGATGACAGCAAGCCAGAGAAGAAGATGAGTGAGAAAACAGCTATTGAAACGCTCCAGGACATGAACAATGATGTATTTTTGTTGCTTGTTTCCTGCTTGATCAAAAATGGAGGTTAATTGCATATGATGCAAATCAATGAATACAACCTTTTATCGACTAAACGTAAAGAGCACAACAATTAGCATCAATACCAACCAACTCGTGCCTGTAGATACCTTTTTCATTACACCTGTCATGGTTCCATATGAATGACCTCTATCTCACTAAAATCTTATTCTCCTTTTGTAATCTTCAAACTCACTGCATTCGTCTTCTGCGTTCAGATCTTGAACCATGTGGAGCGGCGATGATGCCGAAGACGTTTCTTCGACTTGGGTCACAATCCTGGAGGGGTTTCCGCTTTGATGTGGAGTCCGTTAAACATTTAGCAATTCATGAAATTGATTTGAATATATCAAAATAAAAAGGAGTTCCCTTCCAAAGAACTTAATTGCGGAAGGAGGTCAACCAGTGCAACGCACGCACACACATCCTGGAAAGCCAGATAAAGGCCTGGATGACTGAGGCTTCCAACATCACGCACCATCACGTACTGCAGTATCAAGACTGCATAATGCTTGCCAACCTGTGGTCATTACCTCTGCCACCGAAGGTAGAAAACATTATGTTTTCGCCACTGTCTGTCCGTCTCTTTGTATGTCTGTGAGCAAATATCTCAGGAGGTTCTGGACGGATTCGGACGAAACGTGGTGGTAAGGTTGGGCATGTGACGAGGACGGAAAGTTTCCATATTGGTGAAGATCCGGATCCGTATCCAGATAGAGACTCTTTTTAGTGATTCTTCACCATTGAGAGATCGGGCTAAAAACGATATATCGTACGATATTTGAAAACGTTGTGGACGGATTCGGATGAAACTTGGTGGACAGGTTGAGTATGTGTTCTGGACGAATTGTTTCGATGTTGGTGAAGATCTGAATCATAATTCGAGAATTTTTTTAATTTTTAAAAATGATTCTTCACCATTGAGAGAAGGGGCCAACATCTAAGTCTACCATGATATCTCATAACGTTGTGGACGAGTTATGACAAAACGAGGTGGATAAGTTTGTTCGATGACAAGAAGAAGCCGATTTGATTTTGGTTACGGTCCGGATTCAGATCTGGCTTAACAATGGGATACAAAATGTAAACTGTTCAGCCTGGCGGAGGTATGTGCTCTACCGAGTGCCGTTCCAGTTTGTCTAAGCTCTACCCTTTTAATGTGGAGGCTCAAGCAAGGAAGCAATTGGTCTACATACAATTCTTGAGGTCTTTGGTATGATTTGTCCAGGGCTCGAAGCACCGATCTTGCAGACTCTGTGTAGTTACTCAAACCGCTACATCAGTCTGGTTTACTGCTTTACCTTTTGTTGTTATATTCCCTCCACCTCTTGCGTTCTTTTTATTTAAATATTTAATTTAGGTTTCCATATAATCTCACTGATTGTTCGGCCATTTGTTTCAACTAATAAATCCCGTTTGCCTTTCCTGACCACAGTGGGAGGAGATCAGCGAAATTGATGACCACAACCGGCCAATCCGCACATTCCAGGTGTGCAACGTCCTCGCTCCCGCACAAAATAATTGGCTCTTGTCCGGCTACATCGAACGCGGATCTGCCCGACGCCTCCTTGTTGAACTCAAGTTCACACTTCGAGATTGTGCCAGCATCCCAGGGACGCCAGGCACATGCAAGGAAACCTTCAACCTGTACTACGTAGATGCCGACGGGCCTGACGATGATGCCGTACCACTACCATCGCCAAATGAGCCACGATTCCGCAAGATTGACACCGTCGCTGCTGATGAAAGCTTCACACAGGTGTGGACATATCCGGTTTCTGCACGACCAGTTCCCAAAATATTTCAATGAGATAATCCTTTGCTACTGTAGAGAAGGAAGAATAAAATGTGGAATATGTGCATTCATCCGTGAATTGATTCCTTCCTCAAATCGTCCAATTCCTGGCAGGATGGATCAGACCTTGTGCTTTGTCTTCAAGCTGTCCATCCTGGGTTCATTCCCAATCTGAATAGAAACTGTGGGATTGGTGTTCCCAAACAGAATGTTGCATTAATATGTGTGTTACCGAGCTGTTAGCTGTCACTGAGCTGTCACCGATACAAATACATGTTCATATTTATATATTTAAATATTATGTACATATATATATGTTCATGTATATGTATATGTACATGTATATGTATATGTACATGTATATTTTTTTTCCCACTCATGTAAGAGTACATCTTTATTAAACTATGTTTATTTATAATCGGTTTGAAATTATCATCATACTGTCCAGGATTATCAGTCTGGTACGCACAAGAATATAATTTGCTTGTGCAGGGTAAGTGGCGTCTGGATATTGGTTTGAATGTTTTTTGGAGGCCGCCACATGCTGATGCACTGCCCCGTGCAGAGTCATGCAAGAAGTTAATATTTGTCTCAGGTACTCAAACAAATTAGCCGGCTTAATCTCTCCTCCAAAAGGAATTCACTCCATGACGCAACGCCTTGTCTGCAAGCATCAGGTCAGAGGTCAATTATGATTGGATGGAAATCAAAGCCAGACGAGTCAGCTGAAAAGTGGCTACATGACCTCCGTGGTCCCTGTCACCTCTCCAGGATAAACATAGCAAGAATAATTTAACGGAAGGTACAAGAATCAGAAAAATAATGAATTTCTAATTCCATCGAACTGCGACAACCAAAGCACACCGGGTTCAGGTGTTAGTGCCTTTAATACATTATTCCACAACAGGCCCTTACTCACCCCTCCTGACTCATCTCTCTCTTTCGAGTGCAGCCTGTGCCTGCTGGTTGCATCATTGGTTGGGACGCGGCTATGCCGCTGATGTAGTGTCTCCCTTACCAGTACACTGGTGCTCATTTTGCCGACCTCGGAAGGATGGCAGGCTGAGTCAACCTCCTGGTGTATTTTTAATTCAGCGGCCAACGGGCTTGAACTCAGGACCCTAGGATCCCAAGCCGCCCTTGAACTCAGGACCCTAGGATCCCAAGCCGCCCTTGAACTCAGGACCCTAGGATCCCAAGCCGCCCTTGAACTCAGGACCCTAGGATCCCAAGCCGCCCTTGAACTCAGGACCCTAGGATCCCAAGCCGCCACCCAAACCACTAAGCTAACACCAGGCTTGCTTCCTGACTCATGCCAGTTATCTTTAAAAAAAGTATCTTTTCAAGAAAATGTAATGTGACTTGCTTTAAAATAAATATGTAATGATGAACTTTGTGCTGAGTATGCACATGTTATACTTTTTAATCATGAAATATATAATCTCCCATATTGCTGTGTCATCTGTTATAGCATCACTCAACTCAAGCCAATGCTACTCAGAATACGTCATTCAATCACCAATCCAACATGACATCACACTCTTTAAATAAAGTTCTCTCTCTCTCTCTCTCTCTCGGTCTCGTCTCTCCTCTCGTCCTCTCTCTCCTCTCTCTCTTCTCTATGTCTCTGTCTCTGTCTCTGTTCTGTCTCTGTCTCTCTCTGTTCTCTGTTCTCTTTTATCTTTACACCTCCACCCATTCCCACACCCGTAGGTCGATGTGGGTGATCGGGTCTTGAAGCTGAACACAGAGGTGCGTGATGTTGGAAGCCTCAGTCATCCAGGCCTTTATCTGGCTTTCCAGGATGTGGGTGCGTGCGTTGCACTGGTTGCTGTGCGTGTATTTTACAAGCGCTGCCCAGCAGAAGCCCGTGGCCTTGCCCGGTTCCCCGAGACGCCATCGGGCCCAGATGCTTCAGCCCTGGTCGGCGTTCCAGGGAAGTGTGCTCCCCACTCACAGCCAGAGGGTCCCGAGCCACCCGGTGGACCACGCATGTACTGCAGTGCCGATGGAGAGTGGCTTGTGCCTATTGGGAAGTGTGTCTGTGCTGCTGGCTACGAGGACATTGGAGGGGAATGCCGTGGTGAGTGAAGGGGTGGATTGGGAAGAAGGTTAATAAGGAAAAGTTTCATCGGTGTGCTAAAAGTTCATTTGTATCATCAAGTTTGGGTATCAGACGAACCGTTAGCTAAATTACTGATATGGAAAACACGTATACCTTTTATTTAATTATCTAAAGTATAAACATGTTCTGCAAGGGCTTCTTTGTGCTAGTTTCTAAATTCCTTCAAATAAACATCATAATATGCATTCCTGATCAAAGGTGGTGATGATCAAACATATGCCGAATAATGTACGACCTCCAAATGACTCCAGACAGAAGAGATGAAGGTATCTCTAAACACAAGAGATGAAGGTATCTGTAAACACAAGAGATCAAGAGAGACATCTCTGCTGTTAAAATAGCTGAATGCGTAAATTTTGTTTCCTCGGTTTCCTTTTGATCTCCACGGCACGTTGCTCACGATGCTTAGACTCGGAGCTCAAATCTTCAGTTTACTGGTATACTCGTAATCCATGTGAACGTAGGCGTCTTCTAATGTCCTCGTGCAATCGGGGTTATACGTAAAGCTCCTCGATAAGCCTTTTGTCACTCCACAAATATCTAAACAAATTAAATAAATAAATAAACGACATGGCCATTGTGTCACTGACCTCAGAGCATTTTCAGGATTTTGTCACAAAGTATAGTTGGGAAGGCCTGATTTGATCACTTTTGAAAAATTGTCTGAGACAAGGTCCCAGCCCTGTGACAATGACGAGGGCTAATTGTCCTTGAAGAGCAACTGCTCCTATTTCCTGATGAGGCAAAGCGCATGGCGTGCCTATTTTTGCGTTGTTTCACTCGGTGTTCCGAAATTGGAAGTGCAGATGCAAGTGTGAAACAATGGATTTGCAACATCCGTATTTCATGGCTGTCACCAGCTCTGAAAAATGTGTAAGTGCTGGTAACGGCTTGTAATGACTACTTGCCCAATGTCTCCTGCCATGCAATTTAGCTGCTGACACCTCGCAAGCATCGCTGCATCATTAGGAACTGGTCCTCTAAGTGAAAAGGTTCTTTCAGGATGCAGTTGTTGAAGAAGACAGGCACAAATATCATTTAATTATGTCTCGGGACGATTGATAAAACGCTACGCCGGATAATTTGCCTTCCGACGTTGAATTTCAATATTGTTTTTTTATTTTTTTATTCCATGTGCACTCAACTACCTAATGTTTCTTTAAGCCAAAATAATTACGAATCCGTTTTAAACAATCACTCTTAACATACAAACCAAACTCGTGAGTCGCTGAAATATTCTGCTTGGCAGACGTTGTCGACTCGGTGTCTGGTGATAGACACCAACAGGAAAATATTATTGGTTTGTAACAAGTCCGTGGCTGGATCTTCATCCCAGTGTATGCAGCTCGAGGTATCTGTCAAAGCCAGATCATGGAAAAGCCTCTTTGTATTTTCGAGGAAGTCTGCCAAGGCTGGGTATCTTAACTCTCTTTTTAAAGAAAAGTCCAAGGTTCTCACCCCCCCCCCCCCCCCCTTCTGCCAAGGAAGATTTATTCCAAGCCTCTCTTCTCTCCACCGCTGCTACCAGTCCTGATGGCATCAATCCCTTTTACTTATAAACGGTTCAACATACTTGGTCTACTCATGCCTCTCTGCTACTTGCAGTCATTTTCTGAGGGGCCCCTGCCTGAATCCTTCCTGTAATTCATGGACCAGTGTTTGTGTGTTTGTGTGTGTTTGTGTGTGTTTGTCACGCTACTCCTCCTACACTTGTGGGCCGATTAAATCCAGACTTGCTACATAGGACAAGCATGACCCCAATTTATGTATGGGGTTTTTATCTTTCCGGTGGTCTTGAAGGGGAGGGGGGAAGCAAGTCCTCTATGTAAATGTGTATCGTGCAGCACCACCTCTAGATGGAGGAGGGTCTTACAAGTCTCCATCATTTACAGTGCAGTGTTCCTGTCCCCACATTTCCCAGTGCTGTGAGTTTTTTTTGAAGAATAAGTAATTGGTATATTTTTGCTTCATGCACGTAACCCAGGTTATGTTTTTATTTTTTTTATTTTGGCCGACACAGAGCTGTCAGTTGCCAACACTCTGCCCAAATAAAGGTATATGTCAGAAAAAAAACATGTTACATGCTAGGAACATCACCCATAGGGTGGGTACTCTGCTAGTCATGAAAAACCACCAGCATAACGACAATTCTTTTAAATGATTCCAAGCTGACATAATTATAGACCATTCAGCCTTCTACGTAAATAATAAACAAAAGTAAATATATCTACAACTGCAGGAGATAATAAAACAATTTTCTTTCTCCAATAAGACATATCTTTTCCTTAATAACCCACTTGAGGAAGTTCAGTCCCTCAAACTTTTGGATCTCACCATCAGCCACAATCTCTCTTTGGAAAAGCACATATGAAAGTTGGCCTCCAAAGCTAGCCACCAACTGGGCATCCTCCATCATGCCAAATCTCTCCTTGGCAGATCAGAAATTCGAACAATGTACAAGGCCTTCATATGTTGTTCCATGGAGTACTGCTATCCCCCTTTGGACTGATGTCGCTGCATTATAACTTTCAGAGCTGGCACCCACGGAGACGAAGGCTCTCAATATAATTGGAATCTCCCGCAATGAATCTGAGTCTCTTGGCCTGCTACTTCAGCATGGCAGACAAGTTTGTGGCCTTTCTTTGTTCCACCACTTCCTTTCTGGGTGTGCACCCTCTGGCCTAGCTGTACATCCCCATGTTCCTGCAGGCTGCACACTGTCTACCAGTATTAACCAAATTCTGGTGAAACTCCCAAAATCAAGCCTCCCTGCTCACTTCTACACTCTTTCTATCTCTTTTCCCCCAGCTGTGGAATGAAATTCCTTAACATGTTAAATATCATTCTTCCCTCCAGGGCTTCAAGATGGCTGTCCAACTCTTCCTCAGTCAATCCTCATCCATATTCTTGATTTTTGTTTTCCTTCCCTTATTAACCCTCCACAAACCCAACTCTTCCCTTCTCTGTTATTGGGTTTTCTCCCCTCTCCCTATACCCACCCACCTTTCCATTTTTTGCTCCATTGTTGTTTCATCCATGCTTTTCCCTTCCTCTTCGTTCAGTCCCCTTCTTGCTTTGTTTGAGCTTGTATCCAGTTTGTTACACCCTTGTATCCTCCCCCTCCCCTTGCCCTCATTCTTCCCCTCACCCCTTCTTCCTCCAAGTGTCTCTCTGTTGAGTCTCTCTACCCTGATGTTTGTGCATTTCCCCGCTTTCTCTCGTGTACTGTTCTGTTCTATTTTGTGTTCTACCTCTTCCACGAGCCTTTGATTTGTATACAAAAAAAGAACTTTCATTTCCATCCATCAGTTTGGCTTCTGCTCAGGTCGTTCCACCTTGAATATTCCGCTTCTTCTGTGTCATCAATGAATGTATATTCTCAATCTCAAACAAACAATAGGTCAAGACTATCTCACTGGACATCTCAAAAACATTTAACTATCTTGCACCCCTCTCTAAATTCTAAATTGTCATCAAAAGGCATCATGGGTTCCCTCCTAGACTCGCGATCAAATTTCCTGTGTGCTCGCAAGCAATGGGGTTGCTTTGGACAAAATACTGTCCCATCGTATACCTCTGGAGGCCATTGTCCCTCAATATTGCATTCTGAAACGAATCCTGTTTTTATATACATCAATGATACATCTTACTGGCACTGGCAAATCCATTATATCACTTTGCAGTAACTCCAGTTTTTGGAGGATAGGGTGGGAGGCCCCTGTGCCAGGAAGATTTTGTAGGCCCCTCTTACAGGCAGGCTGTGGCATCATCCGTCTCTGAAAATCTGGAGAAAACTAGAGAGTTCTAGGATCACTGCTCACCTCCACTCAGTCGTTCCTCTTTTTCCCCATCTGTGGAAACAACTTCCTCATTCTCTTCAATCTCACTCTTCCCTCCAGATTCTTCAAGACAGCTGTTCACCACCATCTTAGATTGTCCCGAATCAAAAACCATGATCTTTTCTACCCTCAATAACCCCCTCCCCCTTCCAAATTTCCAGTTTTCCATCTTGTCCACCCCATGCATCCTCTCCTGCCCCCTATTCCTCCCCACACCCATTGTTTGTCCACCTCCATCTTTACCTTCAACTCTGCTGTTGGTGTTTCCCTCTCTCTGCTGTTCCCTTCATCCCGTTGCATCCTTATCCATTCAGTGTACTCGTGCTAGCTCTTCCATGAGGCTCGACTGTGTATACAAAAAAAACCCCCCCAACAACACGTTACCCACTCATTGTTCAGGTGTATACTTCAATGAAATAAAATAATGCTTTTTAAGTTCGTTTAAAAAACTATTCTGTAATTTTAACGCTATTGAAACAGTCTTGTGCACCAACTTTGTACACCACCTCATTTAACATGTCCATGTACTGCAAAATTGGAGGTTATTGGAAATGATAAGAATGCGATTTGTGTTCTACAGTGTTCAAGTATACAATTAAATTTAAATAAAATAAAGATTATAAAAGTCATATAAAAATATTATTCCTCGTTTCCCCGCAGTTGGTACAGTATCTTTTACACCACCATATCGAACACATTACATTAGTTCTTCGTGCCTGTTGTTTGTGTCCTTTATAACAAACCTATAAAAACAGTAAGTTTCCTGTTTGGAATGATTTTCAATTTATTTTGACTGCCACACACAGGCAGACAGAGGGAAAAAATTCTCTCACTCCTCTCTGCGCATGTGCGATCGGGACAAATTCAGAGACAAGGTACTTTAAAACGGCAGGTTTCTTTTCCGATTCATATTCCAATTCGTGTTCAAAATATAACATTCAAATAAATTATCTTGTTCCTCGATCATGAACTGACGTTTTTGGACAGACAGACAGACAGACAGACAGACATGAACCAATTGCTTAACCATGCTTTTGGCGTCGCATGCGCGGGGTAATAAGCAACCTGTCATCTATCTGTAACATTGATTTTAGTGCAATAAAGACCCATATTCTTACTTTTCCTCTCCATAAGGACCATCGGGCAAATCCCCCATTTTATATGTGTATTCTGGGAGAAGTGCAGTCTCTTGAGCTTTTGGGCCTTGCTGTCAGATACAACCTGTCCTAGGAGGATGCTATCTCCAAGCTGCCTTCCAGATACCACCTCAGAAGTATCTGCAGAGCCATGTCTTCCCTCTGCCATCTTCAGTTTATAACAGTGTACAAATCATTGATCAGGAGTGTATTGGATTGTTGAACCCCACTGTTGACTGGTGCCATTGCTTCTCATTTTGCTCCCCTTGACACCATGGAATCTAAAGCCTGATGTGTCACTATCATCTCGTCTGCTTTACTGGCTCTATTACTGGCTCTATTCAGGTTTTTACTGGCTCTTCTTGCCCTCTCACCTCTCTGCCTAATCCTTGCCCCTCCAGGTCATACTGATTCTGCCAGACACCCTTTCCTCGTGACCTTCCCTCATCCCACGCCCCCACCAAATCGACTGAATTTCTCACCTCCATTTTTTTTTTTTTTTTTGCGTAGCCTCCTTTTCTCCTCTGTGGAACTTGTCTGCATTGTCATCTGTGGACAATTTATTTTAAGTCCATTATTGTAAGCTCTTCCTGACATGGTCCCACTCCTGCTGCCACCACTACCTCATGAGCTCTTCATTTTCTACTAATGAGCTTCACGACACACACATTCACCTCATTTTGGTGTGATGCATCTGTTTGTTGTTCTCGCACTGTTTTTCCTTTGTTTCATCTTGCTTCTTAATCCATTGTCATTATGCTCTTCCACGAGCCTCATTTGCAGTCTAAAAAAATTAAACATGAAGTCCATTGTGAGATGTGGAATAAGAGTACTAAGACCATTGATTAGAAGTGTTTAGAGCATTGTTGAAAGTGAAATTTAAAAAAAATCTAAACAAAGCAAGAACAACTAGAACGGAACTCGGAAGAGTACGTACAGTACTTCCCTCTGCCAGGTTGGGTTTACCTTTTATATCGTTTTTGTAAAATGTTTTTGTGTTAACGTTTTGCATCCCACTCATAGGCTGGATCTAGATCCGTACCTGAACCAAAATCGAATCAGCTTCTTGTTGTTACCGAACCAACGCATCCACCTAGTTTTGTTATAATCCATCCATCACTTTCTGAGATATTATGATATATATCGTTGTTTTTGGCCTCTTATCTCAATGGTGAACAATCACTTGAAAAAAAAAAACACGAGAAGGGCACTCGATAGAGTGAATACCTCCGCTACATAATGCCTGATCCATGGGAGCATATCGGGTCCAATACATTGTTGAAATATCCTGCTATACAGGATCCCTCTCTCTATATATCCTGCTATATATATCAGGATCCGGATCTTCACCAAAATCGAAACAATTTGTCCTTGCTGCACGCCCAACCTGTCCACCAAGTTTCATCCGAATCCGTCGACAACTTTTTGAGATATCCTGCACAAAAAAGAAACGGACAGAAAGGGATGAAAACATAGCCTCCTTGACCTTCGGTGGTGGAGGTAATTAGAGTTTCGGGATCTGGATCTTCATCAAAATCGAATCAATTAATCATTCTCTCACTCCCAAAATGTCCACCAAATTTCATCTGAAACCGTCCATAACCTTTTGAGATATTGTGATCCGAAGGTTGGAGTGTGCTCCGTTCTTGTGATCTGGAGATTGGAGTGTGTTCCGTTGTTGTTGATCTGAAAGTTGGAGTGTTGCTCCGTTGTTTGTGATCTGGAATTGGAGTGTGCTCCTCTGTGTGATCTGAAGATTGGAGTGTGTTCCGTTGTTGTGATCTGAAGGTTGGAGTGTGCTCCGTTCTTGTGATCCGAAGATTGGAGTGTGTTCCGTTGTTGTGATCTGAAGGTTGGAGTGTGCTCCGTTCTTGTTTGATCTGGAGATTGGAGTGTGTTCCGTTGTTGTGATCTGAAGGTTGGAGTGTGCTCCGTTGTTGTGATCTGAAGGTTGGAGTGTGCTCCGTTCTTGTGATCCGAAGATTGGAGTGTGCTCCGTTCTGATCCGAAGGTTGGAGTGTGCTCCGTTGTGATCTGAAGGTTGGAGTGTGCTCCGTTCTGTGATCTGAATGTTGGAGTGTGCTCCGTTCTGTGATCTGAATGTAGGAGTGTGCTCCGTTAAGGTTCCAATTTTTATTTTATAACATGGTTTGACGTCACAAACCGTGTTTTGTGTGAATTTTTCATCTTCAGTTTAACTGTATTTCACTTTTGGAAAAATGGCAAAAAATTGATCCTTTTGTCTGTGATCTTGATCTCATCCCTTGCGTACACATCACTTGTTCCCTTTCCCTTCCTTCCCTTTCATGTTATCTCTTCCTGATCTCTCTTTCCTTGCACCCTTCTCCCACACTCCCCTACCCTCCATCTTCTCCCATATCCTTCCCTTTCCCCATATCTCAATGTAATTATAAAAATTAACAGAAACCTCCCCCACCCCACCCACTACATCCCCTTCATCTACATAATATGTAGCTGGCACCTTGTCAAGTTTTGCGTTCAAACGAGGTACCTAATGACAGGACTTGGAGTAATTACAATGTGTAAAAAAGGTTTTTAGTGGGTTTCTCGTAAAGCTAACTTCTGTTTGTGCACATAAAGCAAAAATTCCAATGAACATTCAGGAACATTAGCTGCCAGATGAAGAGTGAAGAGAACAGACCAATGACATGAACATGCAACCTCCGACGAGCATGAAGGATGTCAGACAGCCATGAGTGATAGGGAGGAGACGGACAAATTCCCTGATATAAAGGGAGATTCTGATGGTGATTCTCATGTTCCATACCCTGTTCCAGAGTGTGGATGCTGCCGAAGCAGTTTCTTGGCAAGGGTTATACTGGGTGGATTGCCATTGCCTTCCCAGCATTCGTTTGGGTAGTCATTTGTAATTTGTTCATGGTGCTGCTGACAGCTCACCTACTCTTCACGAAGGACACTGTGAGGCCTTTAACGTAGACAAACTGGTGCCGGCAGATGAGACGACCGTTTAACGTCCATCCAAGGGAGGTCACACACATTGATGAAACATAGCTGTGTCGAGATTCCGACCGAGGTGAGACAGCTCAGAGATTAGTGTGGGTCTTTCCAGCCCAGAGGGCAATTATAGGGTCGAGGCCATCCTTCCAGCCCAGAGGGCAATCATGGGGGACCTTTACATTGATGATTGTTAGCGCCAAAAGTGGGGTCGTTCCAATATAGATCCAAGTTTGATAAAGCTCAGGAAACTGTGTGCTGGTACCAGTACGCCGTGGAATGAACCATCACCTCGAGCAGATTATTTTCACACTACCTGATTAAGAGGTTCAAGTGTGAGTGAGCGAGTAATCCGTCCAAAGACATGGATCAGGAAGAAAATTGGGAGAAGAAACAGTTGCACCAGTTTTTGGATGTCCACAGTGAGTTCTCAGGCTTCCTTAACCATTTTGTAAGGATGGACATTCCAAAATATATTGCGATTGCAAAGGAAATTTCCATTCATTGCATGCAACGGCCTTTCCACTCGAATGATAGAGCAGTGGCCTCGTGAGAAAGGACGATGGACTCCCATCCGAAACGTTGTGGGTTCAAATCCAGGTGAAGAGAGCGGTATTCAACATTTGGACTCCAAGCTCTTGAAAACTGAGCTCATCTCAGGAAATGTGCACGTCACCACTGGATTGGTATTAACTCATCAGTTGCATCATTGATGACCTTCAGGAAGTGGTCAATCTGCCTTCTTTGCCTGCTCTGTTCCACATGCGACGACGACACCAGTCCACAAATCATGAATGGCTCTCAATGCCTGCAGTGCAGAAATACCACCTCGACAGAGGCAGCACTACTAAAAAATCCCACTAACAGAATAGAAAATTTAAAAAAATATCCTATTTTTACAATATCAGGAGTTTTTCTCTCATATTATGCCTGGTGTTGGGTTAATGGTTTGGGTGGCAGGCTTTGGATCCTCGGGTCCTGAGGTCAAATCCCGCTCAGCTGTTGAATTAATACCAGGTGGGGTTAACTCAGCCTGTCATCCTTCCGAGGTCGGCAAAATGAGTGCCAGCATGCTGGTATACTGTGTCGGAGTGGCGACCCTTCCAGGATTGTGCCCAATAGCCAAGGAGACTGCTTTGGCAGCACCAAAGCTCTGCACAGAGTATGGTCCCAATCTCCTCGTCCTCCTCCTCTCTCGTGTTATATATTTATTTATTTCTGAAGCCTACATGGCTCGAGAGGTAAACAGCTTCAATGGTTGTTGCCAAATTGACAAATAATTTCCATTTTGCTCAAGTACTCGGTGTTGCATCACTGTGTAGGTGGTCGAGAAATTGTAAAAAAAAAAAAAAAATTGGGCAGCAATTGATCATCGTATTCCGTTTGCGTCATGGCAAGAAAATAGCCTCAGGAAAGCCTGCACGGAGACTCCCTCGACACTTTGAAGCACTGAGCTAATTTCCACTGCCAATCCCTGCCTTTGCTCATTTCACGTAAGTGGTTGGTAATTGTGCCAGGCTTGCGCACCGGTTGCCAGGTCAACCTTCAGGTCGAACACTCTTCGCCTGGGCACAGAATAACCAATGGATCTTGAAGAGGCTCGTGGCACCATGGAGATATGGCCCGATGAATCTGGAACACAAGTGAGCATGGTTTAACGGCAGCATTACAAATATTACATCAGCCATTCCCACTTCCCATATGCCTACCATTTATAAGCATCAATTATAAGGCACCATAATGGGCAGACTTTGGAGGGAATTGCTTGAAACATCATGGTGAACGAGGTGGCTTCCATCAGCATCCTGTTTAAGAGAATGTGAACAGACGGGTACCGGCGGCTCTGAGCATTTCGCAGCATGCCATGTCACATCAACTGGAGGTCAGCCAGTAATTAACCCAATGGCTAACATTTCAAAGAACCACATCTGGGACACTCGATGAGCAACAGCAGAGCTGCTCATGGCAACAAACTTTTTGCCAAGGGTGGACAGTTTAACGGATGCTCTCAAACATGACCCCCTTCCCCCCAACCCCGTTCTCAGAAGAGTCTGTGACCTGCTGTTACCATTCTCTACTTCATCCCGATACAGGCAACATGAAAGCAAAATATGTAGGAACTAGTTGGTGAAACGCTCACAAGTACCAGCGTTGAGAAAAATAAAATTCTGTAAAAAAATCATGGTTCATGGAAGACCAAGGTCGCAGAAGGGCAAATGGAATGGACTGACAGTGGGGCAAGAGTTTGTCACAATAAGTAAGGGAATGAACGAACAGCAAGAGAAGAGGGACGGAAACACTGCAACCTGCAAGTGAGAGGGTTGAGTTCGGTTGAGGTCTCGAAAGTAGGAAATATTGTGGAGAAGGATGGCACGATGTGGCGGTGAACCACCTGCTTGAAACCCTGGACGAAGAGTTCAATTGAACAGTCACAAACGAAGGCAGCTCTACAAACGAGAGAAAAGAGGGACAAAGTGGTTGACCTGTGTCCAAAGTCTGGATTTGGGGGGGGGGGTTAATCAAGACGGAGTTACTGGAAGAATACACTTGTCCTGAAGTTGCTGGGAATGGTCGTGAGGCTGAGAGAGAGCAGTTGGAGCGAGACTGGAGGAGAAGTGGTAAAACAGAGGGCACTGACCTGTCTCTCACGTGAAAGCAACAACACCTGTACTTCGGCCTCATTAATGTTGATAGAATCAGAGAGATAACTAAGCTTTTAATCAGTATATCAAGATAAAACTTGCAATTAATGAATGAATTAAATTTCCATATATATATATATATATATTTGATTTTTGAGGCAGCCATTTAAATAATATGCTAATTACCTTCACCACCGAAGGTGGGCAGATGTTCTGGTTTCACCATTGTCTGTCTGTCTGTCTGTCTGTCTGTCTGTGAGCAGGATATCTCAAAACGTTGTTGACAGATTCGGAAGACACTTGTTCGACATGTTGGGAGAGTGACAAGGACGAATCGAGTCGATTTTGGTGAATATCCAGATCCATGAATTTAAGTGATTCTTCACCATTGACAGATAGGGCCAACAGCGACATACATATATAGCATGATATCTCAAAACGTTATGGACAGATTCGGACGAAACTTGGTGGATGAGTTGGGTAGGTGACTAGCACAAGCCAAATATATTTTGATTCAGGTCCGAATCCAGATCCGGCCTTTCAGTGGAATACAAAACGTTAACTCTTCACCTTGGCGGAGGTATGCGCTCTTATCTACCGAATGTCGTTCTAGTTCTGTTTGTTCTTCCTGACCAGGAACGAGAAGGGCACTCGAGGGCACTGACCTGTCTCTTCCCAGGTCACAATCTTGCTGCTTCAATCCATTCCTTTCTCTTCGCAGCGATTAAGGGAATTTGCCAGCATCAGAGGCAGTGAATGTTGCAACACTGCTGTGAAATTATCTCACAAAAACCCATGTTTTGTTCGATGTTGGATATTCTTTTTTTGTTGTCCACGTAAAAAACATGGAAAAATTTCCCTTCTATTCAATACAATGAAGGTCTTTGTCCGAAAAGTTCTGGTTGTTTATAATTGTTTTTCCATCACGAATGACCTTATATGTGTTTTGTTAACATTTACCAATTACCTATCCATATTGTCACTGAAGAATATCGAGATTCCATCATCTCACAAGATTGTGAATTCAACATATTTTTTATTTACTTTTAATGTTGCTCTTAATGAACGGGAACCGGAACTTTGTTAGGAATGGGAAGAAGGCTAGAGGGGATGACAGAGAGTTGGGGTGGGGGGCTGAGAATGGACAGAGAGTTAGGAGAGAGGGGTCGAGGAGTTGGGGTTGGGAGGAGGGGGGTTGAGGCTTTGGGGAGGATTGCAGACTTGAAAAACAAAGGGGAAGGGGAGGACAGATAGTTGGGGGAGGGGGATTGAGGCTTTTCGGGGAGGGGCTTCAGGATTTGGGGTTGGGAGTTTTTTTTTTTCTCCCACCAATATAATGAGTACAAAAGACATCTTTATCAAAAAATAAATTTATAATTAAAAAACCTTGAAATCTGATAAATAATCAGAAATGTTGAAGCAAATCATGAGTCAGAGGCTCTGTAAAAAAAACCTACAATGGATGGTAATAGTACGAGGCAAAAATACACCATCATTACAATCCGTCTTCGTTTTGTTTTTATCGAGTTCATTTAATGGGTTCTTCGAGCTGTCATTTTAAAGATCTATATTTGGAACGAATACTTCATTCTGCAGATTATATTTAACAGAGTTTGTGCACATTCTATTACTGTGTTGCATCACAAGATATAAGAGGGCATCTTTATAACCTTCCAGATATGGTGGAATTACCCACATTTTGTTGTTTAAACAGCAATTTTACTTATACATAGTAAACTTGTTTAAGCTATTAACCAATGAAAAAAACTTTACTTGTTGGAAAATTAATCCTAAAAACTTTACCTTACTGTTATCATTTCTACTTGCTGTTAGAAGTGATCGAGAGAATCCTTTTTTGCCGAATGTACCATCCGAGGAGGTGATCTGGATCCGAGGAGGTGATCTGGATCTGGATCTAAGGAGGTGCTCTAGATCTGAGGTGATCTGGATCTAAAGATGTGCTCTGGATCTGAGGAGGTGATCTGGATCTGAGAAGGTGATCTGGACCTAAGGATGTGCTCTAGATCTGAGGAGGTGATCTGGATCTGAGAAGGTGATCTGGATCTAAGGATGTGATCTAGATCCGAGAAGGTGATCTGGATCCGAGGATGTGCTCTAGATCCGAGGAGGTGATCTGGATCCAAGGATGTGCTCTCGATACCAGTGCGAGCGGAACAACTCAGAGGTAGTGAGCTCACCCTTGAGCTGTCTCATCTCCGATTTGACTACAAACCTTCAACTTGCTGCTTCACGGGCATGGCGATGCATCGGCGAGAGCATTCTCCAGAGGGAAGTGAAGAAGGGTTTCCCATCTGCGAGCATTTGTTGATTTATAGACCCCGTTGTACCTTTCAAAAGAGTAGACCACTGCGGGCCGACGCCTTGGCCAAAATCCAATTTATGTCTTGTCTGCTACCAAAAATAGTAATGGAAACCCACCCAATGTATTTTCTATCTGGTGACTGCTTCGGCTACATTAACGTTCTGGGAATTTGATGGCCGTGAACATAACAGAATTTAACAAGGTCGATGGTATCCAATGGGATTGACAGGATCGGGATGTAAAATTGCCCCCTTTCTCGACATGGAGGATTGTTTGTGTTGCCCTGCCTTCCCTATTTACCTCATTGCTTGTGCACATCGGCGTGAAACTACGCTAACACAGTCTGTCCCATTAGTCGTCACGGATTTGGATGGGCACAATTGCTTTTACCGAATAGCCATGTCAGCTGTCCCGCTGCCTTCCTCTCACGGGCCTCACGACAAGGAGCAGTTGTAATTCCACCTTGTCTGACGCTCCTTCTTCCACGGCTCATTTCACCGCTGTTCGAATCCATTCCTTTCTCTTCGCAGCGATTAAGGGAATTTGCC
>CM068953.1:202121670-202153514 GCA_035128595.1 Eptatretus atami
GCAGTGAATGTTGCAACACTGCTGTGAAATTATCTCACAAACGACTTTGCTGCGTTCTTTGAGCCTGCCAAAGCCACGTAATATCCACCCGCCTTCATAATGTGCCTGCCCTGCCCCTGACCGCTTTCAGCCAATGTCCCTCTATCTCCACTGATCATCCTGTTATTACCCTACTCCAAATTGAAAAGTGTAGCAATGAGGGACAGGATGATTTGATTAGACCAATCACTGAGCTTTACTCGAGAAAGCACTGTGCAATGCTCACATTGGCTTACAAAACATTCCAAACAAAAAAGTCCCATAGACACTGGAAATCCCATCCATCCATCAGGACCATAGTCTGGACAGAGCGTCGGTGCTGCCAAAGCAGTCTCCTGGGATATTGGGCACAATCCTGGACGGGTTGCCACTCCGATGCAGGATACTTGAATGGCTCAATCATATCAACAAGCTGGTACTCATTTTGTCAACCTTGGAAGGATGACAGGCTGAGTCAACCCCACCTGGTACTAACCCAACGGCCAAATAGGATTTGAACTCAGGACCACTCAGAACCCTAGAATTCTAAGCCCACCACCCTAACCATTAGGCCAACACCAAAACGTATAGAAATCCCATATAATCCCTTTAAAAACTTTTTACATTGATCTGAGCCTCAAATTATAATTTATACATAAATCACATGCAGGGTTAAGAGATTAGTCGACAGCCGTGTACTCGTGAGTTTCTTTAGTCTTTCATCAAAATTTAAATTCAGGATTCCTTTAAAAAGTCTTCAAGGAGGTTTTTTTAACCACTATTTCATCTTTACATTTGCAGAGAGTTTTGAAAGATGCTGATAGGACGACAAGAAAACCGAGAGATATTTTTCTTTACCATCATGCAAGTCATTGTGCCCTTCCATTATTTATATAAAATACAGTTATGAGTGCACAGGTGTTTGGAATTAGATGTCACAGGGCATTGTGAGAAACGATTTCAATGAAACGAAGGACAATTACTTGCAACAACTAGAACGCCACTCGGTAGAGCGCATCCCTCCTCTAGGCTGAACAGTTTACATTTTCTATCCCAATAATAGGTCGGATCTGAATCCGGACCTTAACCAAAATCGAATCGGCTTGTTCTTGTCACCGAACCAACTCATCCACCTCGTTTTTAATTTTTTTTGTAATCTGTCCACAACTTTTTGAGATATCCTGCTTTACGTCGTTTTTGGCCACATCTCTCAATGGTGAAGAATCACTTAAAAATAAAAATAAATATTCTTATTCAGATTTGAATCGTCACCAAAATCGAGCTGATTCTTCCTCGTCAAACACGCAACCTGTCCAACAAGTTTTGTCTTAATCCGTCCAAAACATTTTTAATATATCATGCTACATATTGTTTTTGACCACATCTCTCAATTGCGAAAAATGACTTGATATTTAAAATATTCTCGTGTTCGGATTCGGATCTTCACCAAAATTGAGCTCATTCTTCCTCATCGAACACCCAAACTGTCCACCATGTTTTGTTATAATCCATCCAAAATTTTCAAGATGTCGTGCTATATATCGTTTTGGGCTACATCTCTAAATTTACGAAAAAATGCTTTAAAATTTAAAAAAAATTATCATGTTCGGATTCAGATCTTCACCAAAATTGAGCTTATTCTTCACCGTTGAACACCAAAACTGTCCTCCAAGTTTTGTCATAATTTCTGTCATAACTGTCCTCGTCCAAAACGTTTTAAGATATCGTGAGATATATCGTTTTTGGCCACATCTCTCAATGGTGAAAAATCGGTTTAAAAATTAAATAAAATTACTCGTATTTGGATTTGGATCTTCACCAAAATTGAGCTGATTCTTCCTTGTCAAACACCCAAACTGTCCTCCAAGTTTTGGCGTAATCCGTCCAAAACTTTTTAAGATATGTTGCTCCATATCGTTTTTGGCCACATCTCTCATTTGCGAACAATCACTTTAAAAATTAAATAAAATTCTCGTATTTTGATTCAGATCTTCACCAAAATTGAGCTCATTCTTCTCGTTGCGAAAAATCACTTAAAAAATTAAATAAAATTCTTGTGTTTGGATTCGGATCTTCATCAAAATTGAGCTCATTCTTCCTCATTGGAACACTCAAACTGTCCACCAGTTTTTGTTATAATCCATCCAAAACTTTTCAAGATGTCGTGCTATATATCGTTTTGGGCTACATCTCTAAATTTACCAAAAAATGCTTTAAAAATTAAAAAAAATTATCATGTTCGGATTCAGATCTTCACCAAAATTGAGCTGATTCTTCCTCGTTGAACACCAAAACTGTCCTCCAAGTTTTGTCATAATTTCTGTCATAACGTCCTCCTCGTCCAAAACTTTCTAAGATATCGTGCGATATAGTTTTTGGCCACATCGCTTTAATGGTGAAAAATCGCTTTAAAAATTAAATAAAATTACTCGTATTTGGATTCGGATCTTCACCAAAATCGAGCTGATTCTTCCTTGTCAAACACCCAACCTGTCCTCCAAGTTTTGGCGTAATCCGTCCAAAACTTTTTAAGATATTGTGCTCCATATCGTTTTTGGCCACATCTCTCATTTGCCGAAAAAATCACTTTAAAAATTAAATAAAATTCTCGTCTTTGGATTCGGATCTTCACCAAAATTGAGCTCATTCTTCCTCATCGAACACCCAAACTGTCCACCATGTTGTGTTATAATCCATCCAAAACTTTTCAAGATGTCGTGCTATATATCGTTTTGGGCGACATCTCTAAATTCACAAAAAATGCTTTTAAAAATAAAAAAAATTATCGTGTCGTATTCAGATCTTCACCAAAATTGAGCTGATTCTTCCTCGTTGAACACCAAAACTGTCCTCCAAGTTTTGTCATAATTTCTGTGATAACTGTCCTCCTCGTCCAAAACTTTCTAAGATATCGTGCGATATAGTTTTTGGCCACATCGCTTTAATGGTGAAAAATCGCTTTAAAAATTAAATAAAATTACTCGTATTTGGATTCGGATCTTCACCAAAATCGAGCTGATTCTTCCTTGTCAAACACCCAACCTGTCCTCCAAGTTTTGTCGTAATCCGTCCAAAACTTTTTAAGATATTGTGCTCATATTGTTTTTGACCACATCTCTTAATTGCGAAAAATGACTTGATATTTAAAATATTCTCGTGTTCGGATTCGGATCTTCACCAAAATTGAGCTCATTCTTCCTCATCGAACACCCAAACTGTCCACCATGTTTTGTTATAATCCATCCAAAACTTTTCAAGATGTCGTGCTATATATCGTTTTGGGCTACATCTCTAAATTTACGAAAAAATGCTTTAAAATTTAAAAAAAATTATCATGTTCGGATTCAGATCTTCACCAAAATTTTAGCTTATTCTTCACCGTTGAACACCAAAACTGTCCTCCAAGTTTTGTCATAATTTCTGTCATAACTGTCCTCGTCAAAAACTTTTTAAGATATCGTGCGATATATCGTTTTTGGCCACATCTCTCAAAAGTGAAAAATCGCTTTAAAAATTAAATAAAATCACTCGTATTTGGATTCGGATCTTCACCAAAATCGAGCTGATTCTTCCTCGTTGAACACCAAAACTGTCCTCCAAGTTTTGTCATAATTTCTGTCATAACTGTCATCCTCGTCAAAAACTTTTTAAGATATCGTGCTCTATATCGTTTTTGGCCACATCTCTCATTTGCAAAAAATCACTTTTAAAATTAAATAAAATTCTCGTGTTCGGATTCAGATCTTCACCAAAATTGAGCTGATTCTTCCTCGTTGAACACCTAAACTGTTCTCCAAGTTTTGTCATAATTTCTGTCATAACTGTCCTCGTCCAAAACTTTTTAAGATATCCTGCGATATATCGTTTTTGGCCACATCTCTCATTTGCGAAAAATCACTTTAAAAATTAAATAAAATTACTCGTATTTGAATTCGGATCTTCACCAAAATCGAGCTGATTCTTCCTCGTCAAACACCCAACCTGTCAATTGAGGTTTGTCATAATCTGTCCCCAACTTTTTAAGATATCGTGCTATATATATATATCGTTTTTTTGCCCCATCTCTCAATGATGTAAAAAATCAAAAAATACTTGTATCCGGATCCGGATCTTCACAAAAATCGAATTACTTCATAATTGTGAAACACCCATCCTGTCCACCAAGTTTCTTTAAAATCTGGCAAATGAGATATCCTGCTCGCAGACAGACAACCAGGTGTAAAACAAAACCTCCATCGACATTTGGTGACAGACAGACAAGAGTGAGAATTACTTTCCAATACATCTCCCTTACCGATGTGTTGTTTTCTAAGACCAAAAAGGGTATAACTCTGTGAAAAATTGATAAAATGCTCTGAAACTCAAACTTTTTCTGTAACTTATCATAATAAAGCCATGTACCAAGTTTCAGTTGAATTATGTTAAAGGGTATGGGGGAGAAGTCTGAAAAACCACAGGTGGGATGGACGGACGGACAGACGGGGAGCAAACCTATAGTCCCCTCCGGTGAAGCATGTAGGGGAATAATAACCTTCGAATAGGAGAAACAGTTCGGGTGAATTAGCATTTCAAAGTGATCAAATAGTCTCACTTCTTCTATGATCCCGATTTTGAAAGTGAACCATTTAAAGAACTTCCTGCAGTTGTCCCATATGAGGGACAATAGTCTACATTTTCCTCGATTTATACAGAAATGTTCAAATTTGTTATGGCCAGCTCCTGCAAAAACTACATCACATGAAGACAAGACAGCAAGCTTCATGTCTACTCAAAGCTGAAGTGATCCCAGACAGAAGCTTGTATGGGATCAAATTCCAATGGGAATTTTCCAGCATAAAGTGACAACATAGCTCTGCTGATGGTGCGCGATATACAACCATCCAATCAGCAGAGTTATGTTGTCACTTTGCTTCTCGAAATTGAAAAAGAGAAAGAAAGAAAAAAAAAAGACCCAGTAAAATCATTTTCTGCCTTGATCAATGTGGGAGCGAAAACGCCGATACAAACATGTCATAACTCCCTTCATTATGTATGTGACTGTCTCATTAAGATGTATGCCATGCTCTTTGTGCTGGAATATTGGACGACATTAAGCACATCAAGGCTTCCAAACATGCCCTCGTATTTGATTTTCTCATCGATCTCCTTGTGCTTCCGTTCCACCCCACAGCCTGCCGCCCTGGTTTCTTCAAGGTATTCAACGACGAGGCGACTTGCAAGCGGTGTACTGCACACAGCCATGCTCCGCACTCGGCCTCAGCACGTTGCATCTGCGAGCGGGGCCATTACCGAGCCAGCAACGACCCTCCTGACGTCCCATGCACACGTACGTCGCCGTACGGTTTGCCTGCACGCATCAGGAAATGGCACATGACAACAACCATATTTTGATGGCAATCTCGCAATTTTTATAGTGGAAGGCATGGATAACTTAAAAGTAGTGGTTTAAATGAGGTGGCTAAATTGTAGTATTGAGTGCATGTCAAACCCTTATGAAGCACATGAAATGATTTCTGTTTTTGGAATGTGTAAATACTGTCCTTTCACACTCTCTCCTGTTGTTTTTTTTCGTTTCTAGCTAAGTGCTCGGTTGCAATAAGCATCACAGTTTAGGTGTTCACGGCGCAGGCATCACTCTCGGTTCATCGATGAGCTCGCCAATTGTAAAACCGAATCTGGCCTCCTGCAAACCTGAACCGCCATCATCATGATTTGGAGTCACGACGGTGAACCATTCCAACAGGGAGAAGCAGCTCCAGCATCATCAGATACAGGGTTTTAAAAAAGAAAAAAAAATGCTCTTAATCTGTTACAAACACTGAACTATAACTACACTCGCTAGAGCGCATACCCCGCCAGGCTGAACAGTTTCCGTTTTGGATCCCACTGATAGGATCCAGATCCGGAGTCGGATCTGAACCCAAATGGAATCAATCGCTCCTCGTCACACACCCAACCTGTACGCCAAGTTTTGTCCAAATCCGTTCATAACTTTTTGTGATATCCTGCTCACAGACAGACAGACAGACAGACAGACAGAGGTGAAAACATGTCCTCCCGTTCCTCCTTCGCAGGCGGAGGTAAACACGACTGTATAAATTCATCATATCGTCGGCAAACAAGAGAATGTGATCGTTCAAGGCGAGAAAGAGCATTTTATAACTTGATGTGTTACACTGAGTTCACAAAAAGTTTCGTGTAAATCGAGATCGAGTGCGTTTCAATGGCTGCTTCAGCTTCCTTGGTGGAGCATTCGATCAATGTTCATGAATGGTAGGGATGTGTGGATAAATCATTGAGTTACCAATAAAATGTGCCAAACACGTTCTCCGGCCAACTCCACAAGAAGGGTGGAATAAAGGGAGGTGTTAAAGTAGTGCTGGTCGTGGTGGTGGTGGTGGTGCCAGCAATTGTAGAATCTCGTGGAATCTCATGTCCAAAGACTCCTGAATAGTACCGGAAAACGTGGATGGAATCATGATTCGAATGAAATACATTGCGATTGAAGGACGTGGTGGTCTGGGGAATTTAACTGTGTAATAATTGGGTGATTTTTATGTGCAATCACCTTTCACATGACTACCATCATGACTCACCTGGAGCCTGCAGGTGTAGTTGCTTGGCACTCGGGTTTATATTGAACATTTCCTCACCAGCTGGCGTCAAAACGAATCGTATTTTGTGAATCATGTGGGTATCATGCATGGCATGAGCTGGAACACATAGACACTGGGTGAGCTAGCACAGATATACACTGGGTGAGCTGGCACACATAGACACTGGGTTAGCTGGTACACATAGACACTGGGTGAGCTGGCACACATAGACACTGGGCGAGATGGCACACATAGACACTGGGTGAGCTGGAACACATAGACACTGGGCGAGCTAAGACACATAGACACTGCGTGACCTGGCACACATAGAGACTGGGCGAGATGGCACACATAGACACTGGGTGAGCTAGCACACATAGACACTGGGCGATCTGTTCATGTTAGTCGGTTATACAGTTTGGTGGCACGTTCTACCCTTGTGGTGTCGTCACCGATTTGGGGAAATAAGACAAACATTGTGTCCACAGACTCTGTACATTGGAGGTGTAAACAGAAATGGTTGTAGATATTTTTTCTGGACATCCAGCCCATTGCATTTCCTTTCTTCGTCCGGTTGTCTGTGAGACCAAGTGTCACATGTGGGATGTTTCATCATGTTCATCATGTTCGGTGTTCGTGTTCCGGTGTTGGTTTGGCAACATGAGGTATGAAGGAGTTTTCGATTTGAACTGCACTACGGGCTCCTCATCACGACCTGTGGACTGTGGGTTCGGTTCCTGGCCTAGCTATAAACCGTCACCATGGTGATGCACAGTCAGGTCATGAGATGGTGGAATACTCCCAGGGACGTTAAGCCGATTGTCTCATCTGATAACATTTCCCTGATCGGGGTTAAACATCCCATGTGGGTTTTCAAAAAGAGCAGGCATTGTGTGCCGGTGACTTCCGAATACCTACCGTGTTCTAGAGCACACAGTGAAAGTGAGGCCACCTGGCCAGCGTCGGTTCTCAGCCGTGGAATCTTTCAAGACGTCTCATACCTGCCCGCCCGGTGCACTGCACGGTGTCTACCTGTATCCCGACTAAAGCTTGTAGATGCATTCCAACAGACACTTAGATTACCTTCCCAGGTATTCACCCTCTATCCTTGGACACGCGTATCCCAATTCGTGGACGTTTTGTTGTCCACCTTCAATGTACAACTCTTTCGGACGTGTACGGAGCCAGCGCAGGACATGATTCTTCACGGCGTCCTTCATTGAAACCTCCAAGATGCTCTTTAATGGGGATGTCCTCGAAAGGAAACGAGGTGCTGCCAATCTGTGTGTAAATTTAAACAGGTTTGGTGTTTTCATTTTCCAGAAATTTAAATATTCGCCTCTTCTTGAAAATGCACATCCGATGGAAATTCAAAGATGAATTCAGCCCACTTGGTCCAGTGCCCCTGCTCATTAGTGCAGGTGTTTGGGATCTGTTGAGAGTGCAGGCAACAATTGCGCACTCTTTGTGAAACACCCGGTGGGATCTTTAACGTCAACGGTAATCGATGCCGGCAGACGGGTCCTCGTCTTAACGGCCCATGCGAGGGACGACGGTTTATAGTCCGGTTGGCACTCGAACTCGGAGTACTTTAGATGATGGCTATGTAATTGGAGGAGCAGAAGGTTCTGAGGGTGAAAAGTGAAGGTGAACGTTTGTGTGAACTCTTTCGAGGCGTGGACCATCGGTGATCGAGGACAGGTAGCACGAGGTGTACGTTTAAGAGATGTATGATAAATTATTTTCGTTGTTTTGCTCTCAGGTCCTCCTTCAGCTCCCAGAAATCTCCTTTCACTCGTCAATGGTACATCTGTATGGCTCGAGTGGGCTCCTCCGAAAGACAAGGGTGGCCGTGTGGACCTCAGCTACTCCATCAGCTGTCTGCGTTGTGACGACATGTCGGGAACCTTGTTGGATGTACAAAGATCTTGCCGACCGTGTGGAGCTGGTGTTCGTTATTGGCCCACAGCCAACGGCCTAAGAGAGGCAGCGGTGCTCATCAGCCGCTTGACGGCATATACCAACTACTCATTCAAGGTCCAGGCAGTGAATGGTGTTTCGAGCAAAGCTGGTTTGCAAGCAGTGACTCCGGTGAACATCACGACCAACCAAGCCGGTGAGCTCCAACAATCAATCTGTATTGAAAAAAAAACCAAAAGGTATATTTTACCCCATCATGAGTGATAACCGAAACCAACCAATTGCTCGGTAAAGGTTTAAAGATGGCGTTACCTTTAAAGCCTCATGTTTAAGTGTTATGGCAAGAGATGAGTCTTGATTGTTATTTATATTTTCAGAGAACATTGTGAAATTGTATGGATGTCGGTGCTGGTTGCAGGGAGGGTTCCCAGGGGAGTTTGAAATCCCTCCAGCCTTCAGTGTTAAATATTGTACACATTCAAATCAAGTGCAAATCCAGTAATTTTTGAAGGCCAACCCAACCCTCCGACCCCCTCTCAACCCCCTTTGTGCCACGCAGACCCCCATCCATAAAAATGAGATGTGACGCAAACAGAACGTGTGAGCTAAATCTAATCGGCCAAAATGATTGCCAACTGCAGTGTTCGGTCAGGTCTGTGAGTGAAATTGGCAATAATGCTTGGATCATCCATGGGGATGTCCCAGGTAATGTTCATTAAGACCAGGCATGGAGGTAGTTGTTAATGTTCATTAGTGATGAAACCGGTCTGGCAGCTTTGGGGGGAGGGGCGGTATAGCATTAGGATTCTCATGTGTGTGTGTACTATTTGTGAATGTCTGCAGCGCTAGAGGAACCTGAGTAGAGTTTGAAATAGCAAAAGGCTTACCTTGTGTAGCCTTTCTAAGTTGCTTTAATCAGCTTAGCTTCCTTTGGCTCGAAGAGCATGGGAGGAGTGTATAGTGTGTGTGTGTGTGTGTGTGTGTGTGTGTGTGTGTGTGTATGTATGTATGTATGTATATATATTGTATGTATTGTTACGGGGAAGGGGGCGGATCCATAAACTGGACTGTGGTCAGTGTGTTATGGTCCGTGTGTTTCACGTAGGTTAGGTTGCCATGTAACAGGGTTCTGTCAGAGTCAGTCGTTTGTTACATGTGATGCCGAGGAGGAAGCGTATGCAATTTATCGACAGGGTAGAGATTAATTATGTCTGTGTAAAAACCTCTTGTTTGTGGTCGGGGCAAGATGTGGACTTTCCATCACAGAGGCACACATGTCACAGGTATGCAACGAGCCGATTACAATATCTCTGTCCTGTTTGTGTCAGCTATCATGGTGTAGTGGGCTATGTCGCCCCAAAGAAAAGATGTGCATTTGTTTTATTGGGACCATCCCATGAGCGGGAAGAGAGGAAGACCACACCCAGGAGGAAGAAAAGAACACAGTCAACGAAAGAAGTCATTCCACCGAGGAGTCCACGAGAGAGGACTGGGTTGACCGGGAATTGACCAAGAGGAGAGGTTCATGCTCAATAATCCACGAGAGAGGCTCAGAGAGAGAGAGAGTAGAGGCTCATGTGGAAGGAGGCCAGAGACCTTGCTTGGAGGAGGAAGACTGTGTAATCCACCCACGCTGGGATCACCCTATGTTTTTGGAGCGGTTTGGAAGAAGAAGACTGAGACCAGAGCAGGTGGCCTCTTTCTAAAAAGGACAAAAGGGAACACGTGTTTGAAAGCTAACTCGTTGCTGGCCCTGCTTGTGCCCGTTTGACTTCTGGGCACCATTGTTACTGGCTCTCGTCTTGTACCTAGCTCTAAAAATGGCTGTGTTGTGTTGAAATGCATCCCATCTGTGCATCAGAGAAAAGGGGAGTTCCGTCTGCATTATTGTGTTGTAGTATAAATGTGATCTGTGGCACCTAGTGGGTTAGGATTTGAGATTTTATCTCTCATTCATTGTGCATAAGTTAACATATCCCATTCTCCTCTATGTGTCGTTTGACTCGCTTGGTTTGTTTTGTTTATTATCACGTTTTGTCGACCCTCTTCCCTGTGCTTTTCAATATAAAAAGAAATCCTTTATAAGGTAAGAGCATGTTTCGGCCATTTGCTTTCCGTGTGGGTTTGCCATCATTTCGGGTCTCTTGGGTGACCTTGGGGGATGGTAAAGTAGAGTAATATTGAACGCAGTGCCTTTAAAGCCAGTTTCAGCCCATCCGTCCAACGTCGGTGTTAATCTCGGCGTGGACACAACAACATACATACAGTAAGTGGCCTTTAAAAGTATTCACCCCTCCCCCTCCAAAGTTTTCACATTTTCATGCCACGTGAGCTTATTTCATGATTGTTTCAAATCAAAGTTAATATCAAGAGTCTTCACAAAATACTCCAAATGATAAAATGTGAATAAGTTCAATTAACAGAGAAACTCAGATGATTCTCAGTTACATACGTATTCAAACCCTTTCCCTAATTAACCGGAAATGAATTCAGGAGTAAATTATTTGTTTGAAAGGTTAAAAATACGTGTAATAGGTTTCACCTGCATGGAATCAGTGGTTTAACTTATCTTAGGAGCTCCAAGGTGAAACTCACTTGGTCAAGCAACAAGGTAAACATGAAGACCAAGGAGCTCTCCAAAGAAGTCAGAAATAAAGTGGTGGAGAAGCAACGTTCAGGAGAGGGTTATAAGAAGGTTTCAAAGTCACTCATTATACCTTGAAGTACTGCGAAATCCATCATTAAGAAGTGAAAGATGCATCATACCACCCAGACTCTACCCAGATCAGGTCGTCCATCTAAACTCAGCAGCCGGGCAAGCCTGAAACTAGTTCGTGATGTCACTGTCAATCCAACAATGACCTTGAAAGATCTGCAAGGCTATATGTCTGAGATGGGGGTCAGTGTTCATCAATCAACAATATCCTGTTCCCTTAACAAGGCTGGCCTCTATGAACAGGTGGCCAGAAAGAAGCCATTACTGAAAAATACACATCTAAAAGCTCGTATGAAGTTTGTGAAAAAGCATGTTAATGATACTGCCGACATGCGGAGAAACGTTTTGTGGTCAGACGAGACAAAAATTAAACTTTTTGGTCTAAATTCAAAGAGTCACTTCTGGAACACCCCTTTCAGATTTCACCATCTCACTGTGCAAATCTGGTAGAGATCGACCCACAAAGACTCGTAGCAGTCATTGCTACAAAAGGTGTTTCCACCAAGTACTGACCTAAGGGGCTGAATCGTTTAACAACCATTGAATTTTGATTTGTACTTGTTTTTGTACAAGTATTCCACACATTTAACCTCCTTCAACGCTAACAGTGTTTAGTTTGATCTATTCAGTTATGAATAAAAAAGTTAATTTTGAAAAATTGTTTCTACATAATTAGTCATTCATCTAAATGTGATATTATTGGTAGGGGGTGAATACTTTTCCAGGCCACTGTATGAACTTCACATTCATCCACAGTAAATGTTATTACAGTACCAGGTATCCAGGACCGGATGTAAACAAACTCAACACAAGCTTATTGGTCCCTCTCATTAATACTTCGCTCCAGAATAGGAATTCAAACATCCATGTAAATGGGAAATCACACTCAACAAGTCTTCCTGCTGTCAACATGCAGTCAGATGTTTGAGCGAGCACTACACCCCCACACTCCCCCCCTCCCCCCATTGGAATGCATGGAGAAGGAAGAAAGCCGTTTTATGAATCCTTTTACAATGCTTGGGAACCTGCCCAGTGTTCGTGTGGCAAAAACCTGTGTAAGCTCGAATGGGGGAAAACAAAACTGTTTTACAACTTTAAACCAAAATGCAATGTCGGTTCACTTACAATTGCCCCAATCCCTTCCTCAACCCCCCTTTCCACCCCCGCTCCTTTGTTCGTTCATCAAGGTGTATCACGTGGCCTGTGTTTGGGGGTTAGAGCACGGATAGCTTATCTGAGCGTTTCCCTCCTTTGCCTTCATGACAGGCATCAAAGGATGTTTTGAGTATTCCCAACACGTGGCAGGTGGATCACACTGTGATCTGCTTTGTGAATGAACGTTTCACATTTTTATATTTCATTATGTTGTAAAATTACACAAGAGTGTTTGAAACCTGTTTAGGGTTCAATCGTTTTAACAAGTTTACCTTTATCTTACACACGATTTCACCATGTTAGGAAATGTAGAGATGGTTATTTGGGGGATGGTGGCGGTTGGAATGGAGAGTGCGCTTGCTAGGTGCATGGGAGCAGGAGGATGGGGGTGGTTGGTGTGGCTGGTGGAGGGTGGGTGAGTTAGAGAGGTCGGTGGGTGTTTTTGTGTGGGAGAGGGAGAGTGGTTGTGGTAGATGGTGAAAATGGAGGGGGTGGTCCTGGTTAGATGATTTGAGTGGAGGAGGTGGTTGTGGTAGATGGTTTGAATGGAGGGGTGGGCTTGGTGGATGGTGAGTGGAGGGGGTGGTTGTGGTAGATGATTTGAATGGAGGGGGTGGGCCTGGTAGATGATTTGAGTGGAGGAGTTGGTTGTGGTAGATGGTTTAAGTGGAGGAGGTGGTCCGTGTGGGAGAGGGGAGGGGGTAGTCCTGGTAGATAGTTTGAGTGGAGGGGGTGATCCTGGTAGATGGTTGGAGGCCATGATCCTGTCCAAGCACCTTACAAAACCACAAAGTTGTGTACATGTTCAAGGTGGAGAGCAGTGAAAGATAAAAATCGTTTTCCATCCCCTACAATGTTTGTTTTATTACAACGAAGGCCTTCTGTAGTCTGCACAAGTTGGAGGTTTATCCTTGTTTTAATTACAAGACAATCACACAGCTGAGCTGATCACTGAATCAATGTACAAGTTAATTATAGAGGGATGAGCATGTTCCATTAGATGAAGTTAATATAACGAATGAAGTTAGTACATGAAAGGTAAGTGGACTGATCGATGATATTGGTGCGTTGACACAGCACAGACACGATGGGCACAATGACCAAATCCCCACTGGTGATGATAATAATCAGGATTGATTTATCCTTGGATGGTGAATTGTCTGATGGCTCCTCAAATAACAAAAATGATATTTCACTGAAACCAACACTGCATAAGTCTTTGAAAAAAGAGGAAAATATTATCGAATGAGTGTCGGTAGCTTCACCCGTGGTAGCTTCACCCACTGGAAACACCACCACACAGGCTAATGAAATAAATAATTGATAATCCCCTCTGATTGATTAAACTCCCTTATCCTCATCATTTACTGTGTACTTGTTATTGAGCCAATTGCTGCTGCCGAGGTAGTTTCCTGGCCAGGTTATGCCTGGTGGTTTGCCATTGCCTTCCTAATGATCCATCAAGGCAGGAATTTGTAATTTGTTCAGAGGGGCCGACAACTCTCGTAGGATCTTTTACGTCCACCAACTAATGGCAGCAGAGGGGTAGGACGATCTCGACGTGCTTCTGCGGGATGGTGGGTGTACACATTGATGTCTCGTACTGCCAGCGAAACACCAGGATGACCGTTTGTGGCCAGCTTCATTTTGGCCTCGTTTCAGTGAAATGGTTACTGGGTTTGATGGTCTCGCAATGCGGTCGCCCCGATGGGGGATGCGAGACTACTGTAACACCACGGCATGTCTGTCTGTCTCTCTGTCTGCTGGTCTGTCTGCGTGGACACATTTATATATTTTCACTTTAAAAAGTTTTCTCTGTAACCGCTTGTCTGACCAATGCAAAACTTTAAACATACAAGGGACTCCCCATGGAGAATATTTTACTGACAACTCTGATGTCATCCGTCACATGGTATGGCAACCATATTGGATTAAAGGAAAAAAATTGGACATGTTTTTCTCCGAAAGTGCTCGATGCAAAAAATTTAAACTGAGGATATGTCATGAACTCCGCATGGGGAGTATAGGGTGATAATGATGACGTCATCGGTGAAGTGATATTCCAGTTGTAATTCGTCGAATCGAAATACTTATCCAAAAAAATCCGAAACTTCATATATCTGATCTAGAACCCAATGTGAGTGAAGAATTAAATTTATGATGTCATCGGTCACGTGATCTGGTGGCCATATTGGAATGAAAATAAAAACGTTTTTAAAAAACATATTTTTCTCCAGAACAGCTAAACAGAATGATACGAAACTTCACACGTATGATCGACCCGTCATGAGGAATATAGTTTGAATTTTTTTTTTTTCGTATTCACCTTCATTGATGCAACCTAGCCTTCATGCGCACAGAAGTGTTTGGTAAATATCCTAATAATTAATCAATAATCAATAAATATATGGAAAGTGGCAATGTATGTTACATACCAGGGTGCATGGATGATACGGGTAGATGGACCACAATAGTAGCGTGTTCAGTTAACGATGGTATTTTTGTTCAGCATGAATGCGCGAGGCGAGACTGAGCACTCTGCTGAGAGGATGCCCAGGATAGATGGGTGTGGAGAGGAAAAACTTGTGCAGCTGACTCCATAAGGAAGTGGAATTAATTTGGGCATTAGAGTAGTAGTAGTAGTAGTAGTCGTAGTAGTAGTAGTAGTCGTAGTAGTCGTAGTAGTAGTGGTCTGCACATGATGTGCATTTATCCTTTTAATTACAAGTTTACCAGGATGTAACAGAACGAAACCAAAAGTAGGAAGCGAGGGTGGGGGGAACTTGCCAACAGCACCGTTGAGGGTAAAAAAACAGAGGAAGAGTTGGAGGGATAACAAACCTGGGGAAGAATAAGAGCAAGGGAAGGACACACGGGGTGAGCAATATGAATATAACCACAAACACTCAATCACAGAATTGAAAAAGAAGTGGAAACACAGAAAGAGGTGGGATTAGGAAGGGTCAATGGGGGTAGAAAATATCATGGTTATAGATGGGGGATGACCTGCGATGGTGGTGAACAGCCGGTAAACAGCCATTGTTCGGTGAACACTTCGTTCTTGATGCTGTCACTGCAAGTTCCAATCCAACAAAACCGTGTTCATTTGTCTAACGTTTCCAAATGTGTTTGTAAGTCATTTGAAAGTGCAGTGGATGCATCATAATGTCATTGTGCACGTGACTACTCCACAAACCTCACTTGTTTATGCTCTGTAAAGACTGTCTGCTGGAAGTTTCAGCATTCCGAATCATATGGCTTGTAAATTTTGAAAGTAATTCGCATTTTTTAGAATATTATACTAATATCGGCCTACATGAGACTTTCTGATGCTCCGTGTACATTACTTCTCTCCTTTTACAAGTCTGATTCAACGTGAAACACAAATACCATTCCCCATCAAACAAAACGTTCTCCAAAGAGAAATGTCAATACCTAGCTTTTATATTACACAGATAACAAGAATAACTGAAGTTTATCTGTTCCATTCTGTAAAAGTATGTTGAGGTTGTTGATGTGGATTTATAGACAATCTGAATTTGTCGTGTTGTTCAAATCGATGCTCTCAATGCGGTGATTCTTAGAGCAGTGATTAATGGAATAGCAAACATCATTCCACACCTTCACGCACACTATTCTGACCTTCAGAGGGGATTTCATTTCCCTGATGACCGAAGTGTAGGACACTGACTTACCTTTGAGATGTGTAGCCTGGGTTTGATTCCAGACGCGACTCGAAAGTGACAGGTTGGTACTTCACAGGTAGAAGAGAATTGCATCACAAGGTCTGTCGGATCGACGTTAACCCGGGGACCCGTATGCTGGCATTAGTTGGTGAATGTTTAACATCCCACGGTGTCCTTCGTGGAGAGTAGGGGAGCTATCTCCGGCGTAATGAACAAATTGCAATATTCCTATTCTGACTACTGCTGGGAGGCAAAGGCAAACCACCCAGTTGCAGTGGAATTGTTTTGGCAGCAAAATTATCAGAATAATGATTTATATCAACATTTGAATCTCATTTGGAAAGCTTTTGTGGAGAGAGGGTTACAAACACCATTTGATTTATTTGTCCTTCTAGCTCCTTCCAAGATCTTGAAGATCAAGAGGGAATTGAACACGAAGGACTGCATCGTTTTGGCCTGGCTTCCTCCTCTGCAGCCCAACGGAGAAATCCTTGAATATGAGGTCAAGTACATGGAGAAGGTATGTGATAAGGCTTGGAACACAGGAAATAACGAAATAATTCCAATTACAATAGGAGGAATGGAGATATCAGGGGACACGATACTTGATAGAAACACAATAAAGGATTACAGTATATACATTTGTACAAATGGACACCTTCCGGAGCCGACTCCCATTGTCTTCACTGGTTTATTTTCCTATTCATTTATTTATTTATTTTTGGCATTTTTAACTTACTTTTTCTCCAATTCACCGTCAGCATTCCCATTGGAGTTCTAATCTGAATGGAAGGAAACCTCCAATTGATAGATATGTCAGGTCCAGGTAGTCAATCCAGTCGAAACGTGCTTGAATGAAGAACTAGTCCTGACCGTGAAGGTGAGCCACTATGCATCGGCAGACAGGTAGAACAATGGATGAGATGAACAGAACATTAATGGAAGTAAGCTAACCGCCGTGGTAACCGCCCTGAAACATCAGCTTCTCCTTGCTTCCCACGACAGGTTGGCAAACCTCAAACATGGTTTTCTTAATTCCATCTGTTGTCCAAACATGCTTTCAACCTTCAAAATTAGCCATACGTCTCGACATGACGTTATAAATAGCTTTTCTTTTTCACAAGCAATTTCAATCTCATGTCAACAATTATGGAATAACTTCCCTACACACCCGTCGTGTTAATCTGAGCCTCTGTCCTTCCCCACCCACTCATGTCGTGTTCCGAAACAGCTCAGTGGGAACGAAAGCGTGATCCTCTCACGAGCCGCCCGCGTCGCCGTACCTGGGCTGCAGCCAGGCTCGGCCTACCTTTTCCAGGTGCGAGCACGCACTACGGCTGGGAGTGGGCCTTACAGCCATCAAGTTGAGTTCAGTACCTTATCTGGTAAGCAGCTTTCGATTGTTACCCTCGCCGAAGGAGAAGGTATTGCATTTGGGTCCGTTTGTTTGTTTGTCTGTCTGTCTGTCTGTTTGTTTGTCTACGTAGAACGTTTGTGTTTTTCTCCACAACCGCTTGTCGGAATGAGACTAAATTTTCACCATTGGTGCCACTACTCATGTAGAATGTTTCAATGATAATTATGATGTCATAGGTCATGTGGTGTGGCAGCCATGTTGGAAAAACCAAAAAATTTGGACCTCTATATCTCTGAAACTGCACCAAGGAAAAAGTTGAAACTTTGCACATAGCACATACTCCTCATGGGGATTAAGTGTGATTTTTTTTACGACATCATAGGTGCCTTCGTTATGATGTCATTATTGCATATGTAGAACGCTACATCAGATCAATGTGAAAAAAAAAATTGAGGTCATCTTGGGATAAAATGGTACACAAATTTTTTTTGATGATGTCATCAGTCACGTGATTGTTATTATTATTATGTTTTTTAAACCTTCAAAAATCTTCTTCTCTGAAATGGCAGAACAGATCGAGGCGAACTTTACACATATGACACATATGACATATCCATGAGGAACAAAAGGTTCACACATATGATGTCATAGGCCACATGGTTTGGCAGCCATATTGGATTTACCCTGAAACATTAAAAAAATCTTCTTTTCCAGAATGGCTGGAGAAGATTCGAGGGGAAACTTCACAAAAATATTCTGTGTACAAGGAACAAGGTTGTTAACCTTATACACACATGCATGTACAAGGTTGCTAAGGAATAATTGATGTCAGATGGTTTGTCAGCCATATTGGATTTACCCTAAAACATTTAAAAATATATTCTTCTCCAGAATGGCTGGAAGAGATCGAGGGGCGAAAACTTCACAAAAATATTATGTGTTACAAGGGAACAACGTTGTTAACCTTGTACACACATGCATGTACAAGGTTGTTAAGGAATAAATGATGTCACATAGTTTGGCAGCCATATTGGATTTAAGAAAAATATTAAATAATGTTTTCTCGGGAACCGCTTAATTAAACGACGTGAAACTTCACAATTGTGATCTAGTAGTGATGGGGAATACATGTTTTAAATTTCAACTTGATCGGACACATGGTCTGCAGCCAGCATTATTTAATTTTTTTGATCTGTTGTTTAATTAATTAATTTATTTTTTAATAAGGCTCACTTGACTTTGACTGGATGGGTTTGAGGGTAGAGTAGTAGGAGCTCAAATGTGAATCCTATCCAGGTTCCTCCTGATGACTTCATCTTCCCTTTTTTGTTTGGGTTCCTTTGGATGACTCAAATGCAGGAATGTGTACCTATTTGGTCTTCCATTTGATCTGAATTTAATTTATTTTAATCCCATTCTAAATTTAATTGAATAATAATAAAAATGTCATGGGTCAGGGTCAGGTGTCCGATCAAAGCAGGACGTCTTGGTACCCGGTCATCACTGCCAGCAGTTATAAAGTGGCAGTTCTAGTTATGTCTCTTATTAATTACGTAACACACCAGTATATAAACGCCACACTAAATGCACCACACAAAACTACACAAACACCACACAACACACCATACAAAACAATTCCTGGCAAGGGTCCGCAATCTCTGATTGCTATTTTTCTCATTTTTAATGTCGTGCTTTGTTTTCTCTCTTCTTTACTCTTCACTTCAAATCAAGCATCGCAAACCAAGATCAACAAAAACGCACCTTGTTATGCTTGGATTTCCATTGCAAAGAATCCAATATTCAGGAGAAAACCAAGGACAGAGAATTTTTAAGAGACATCTCCACAATTTTCATGCATGCGATAATATTCACCCCACGACTACCCCCATCCACCACTGCCCCTCCTCCGACATGTCCCATGAATTCCCTTTTACTGTAGTAGCCCCTCTCTCCTCGCTTCTCTCTTCCCATTCTTGTTTCCAGACTCCCCCTCTTTCTTCTCAATGCCCTTACCCTTCCTTTCCAGCTTATACTCTCAATTCTAAGAGACCTTTTTTCAATTTCCTTCCCTCCACTTCCAACCACCCTTTGTCCTGCCTGTGGAATCATCTGTGCCTGTTCAATCACACTTACCCCCCTCTCCCCCCCTCCCCCCGGTAATGCTTCAAGGTTGCAGCTCATCACCATCCAAAGTCATTTCCCATTCCTTCACATGATCTCTTTTCCTTTGGTGAACCCTCACCCATGTATCCTGTTTTATTTTCTCAGGTGATGTTCATATCTGCACCCCATGTCCGTCTCCTCCTCCCCTCTGTAGTCCCACGACACGTGAAACGATATCTTGTCCCATGTTGTCATTGCTCCTCCATGAGACTGCAGGTGTTTCCATGACGAAAGGAAAAGCCATATCGGCCTTGTGCTCGGAGACAGCACTTGCTCTGATTTCTTTTGATTACTCGAACAGTCCTTCTGACAATAATTCTGAGCAGTATTCAAAAAGTTATCAGTACGTGATACTAATCATTTATAAACATATATTTTATATACAGGTACATATATTATATATATGTTTGTTTTTTTTACAAATTGGACATAAAGCAAATAAACCTTGACAATTCTTGGATGAACTGATCTTTTTAGAATGGTCACGTGTCCGGTTCGTTTCCATTATGATCTCATTTTCATGTTGTGGTGGAAACCATTTTGTGTCCATGGGGAAAAACGTTTTCGCAGCGCACAGTGAAATGGAATAGCTAGCCGTGAGGAATTGTGAGTACACCTCGGAGGTTCATTCATCGAGACGAGCAAGATGGATTACCTTCGCACTCGTACAACACGCTCGGTTATTCCTTTCCATGGCAGTTGTCACCGTCTCCAATTACCTGCATTTCTATTGTGCAGCATTCGGCCAAACAAATACCTGTATTTTACTTTCGCACAATCCTGGTCAACTCAACATTAAGTTTTTTTTATGGACTGTGCAGGATTCTGAACTTCATGTTGTCATCATCACCTTTGAAAGTAGAAACCTTTCGTGTCATAAAAGGAAACTTGTTATTTACTTGTGTGATTGATTGTTCAGTGAGTTCTTTATTTATTTATTTATTTTTATTTTTCTTCTTCTTCTTCACCTCCTTCTCCTTCTTCTCCTCCTTCTTCTTCCTCTTCTCCTTCTTCTTCTTCTTCTCCTTCTTCTTCTTCTCCTTCTTATTCTTCTCCTTCTTATTCTTCTTATTCTTCTCCTTCTTCTTCTTCTCCTCCTTCTTTCTCTTCTCATTATCCTACTCCTTCTCCTTCTTTTTTTCTTCTCCTTTTTTTCTTCTCCTTTTTTTCTTCTCCTTCTCCTTTTTCTTCCCCTTTTTCTTCTCCTTCTTCTGCTTCTCCTTCTCATTCTCCTTCTCCAACTCCTCCTACTTCTCCTCTTCTTTGTTTTTGACTACCCCTTATTAAAACAATGTTTTTCGAACTGTGCCCATTGATAACAATGGCAAGTTTTAAAATGAATATTTCCCAATAGTCAATGCAGTGCACTACACTGTGTGGGATACATGACAGAATTGTGAAAGATAATTAAATATAATCCCAAAACTACTCTTCATTGTGGATTTGAGCAATGTAGATCATGCTGAATGTAATTCTGCAGCTCAGCCTTGTGAGCCTGAAATTGCTAGGTCTGCAAATGCAGGCCATTGTGTTCACTCTACCTGCCCACCATGCCTTTTACTGCCAAACGCTGTTTCTCCCACTCACGTATTACTGTGCTCATAATGTCACACATGAGTATAGATTTAAAGTATCTGAGTGAATTATCATGATGCTGATTCAGTCATTTTCGGTCGGACTGGCTAGTTCATGTAGTGATCGGGTATTATGACTTAAAATGTTGTTTATAACTCTCTGCCATGGACTTGCTTCCAGTTTTAACAGTAAATACAAACTCTGTGTTTCTTCAGCATCTGATGCCGAACTGAGCCCCGTATCCGTCGTGGGCGTTTGCATCGCCATCATAACCATCTCCGTCGTACTCTTCATTGGCTGTTTTATTTTAAGCCGACGGTAAGACCTGGTGTGGGAAAATGAGCTTAGAGTGAAAAGGCCTTGCATTACCAGACGACACGAGATGAGGCTTGAAGTGTTAATGTTTCGTGTGGGCAGATGAGAACCGGTTGGTACTTGGTGGTCATTCGGGTGAATGCCAACATTGAACCCAGTGAAGTCCAGTGAAGACCTAAGGCTTAAAACTTGGAATGGTTCATCATTTTTTCCGATTATAAAAACTATAAACTGAGCAGAAACGTGCAATCTTGACCACAATGAGAAATTCAGCACAAATTGCAGTCTTTCACTAAACCTGGACACCACAGTGAGATTTTTTTTTCCCACATCTTGTAGCTTTTGCTCAAGCCAGTTGACATAAGTATGCTAACCACGGTGAGAATCAAACATAGGTATGCTAATAACGGTTGAGAATCAGACATGGGTATGCTAACATGGTGAGAATCAAACACATGGATATGCTAACCACAGTGAGAATCAGACATGGTATGCTAACCACGGTGAGAATCAAACATAGGTATGCTAATAACGGTGAGAATCATACATGGGTATGCTAACCATGGTGACAATCAAACACATGGATATGCTAACCACGGTGAGAATCAGACATGGGTATGCTAATCACGGTGAGAATCAGACATGGGTATGCTAACCACGGTGAGAATCAAACATAGGTATGCTAATCACGGTGAGAATCAGACATGGAATGCTAACCACAGGTGTGAATCAAAGACATGGATATGCTAACCACGGTGAGAATCAAAGACATAGGTATGCTAATCACGGTGAGAATCAACATGGGTTGCTAACCACGGTGAGAATCAAACACATGGATATGCTAACCACAGTGAGAATCAAAGACATGGGTATGCTAATCACGGTGAGAATCAGACATAGGTATGCTAACCACGGTGAGAATCAAAGACGGGTATGCTAATCACGGTGAGAATCAAATACATGGGTACGCTAACCACAGTGAGAATCAAAGACATGGGTATGCTAACACAGTGAGAATCAAACACATGGGTATGCTAAACACGGTGAGAATCAAACACATGGGTATGCTAACCACGGTGAGAATCAAACACATGGGTATGCTAACACGGTGAGAATCAAACACATGGGTATGCTAAACACGGTGAGAATCAAACACATGGGTATGCTAAACATGGTGAGAATCAAACACAATGGTATGCAAACACGGGTGAGAATCAAACACATGGGTATGCTAACCACGATGCCTGAATCAAATTTAAGATGAAAACTTCTTCACCCTTCATGTGAACAAGAAAAACAGACATTACACAGTCGCCCTGACAGAGTTTTCTTTAATCGACTTTAGTACAGAGGAATTTAATCCTACACAATCTATTGTCATCAGTGCCGTGGTGAGAGTAAACATTTTTATTCTGCTCTTCAATCAGATGAGCACCAGCATGGTGTTTATGAACATCCAGGGCCATAATGGTTAAGATAGCTACAGTTTTCCAAACTTGGCATGTGGGTGCCGAGATGTCCACAGGTGTCCACAGGTGCTCCATTGTCATTTATGCCTTTATGGGAGTCATTACATCTCAAGAGGTGACAATTGGTGGAGTATTTTATCTTAATGAATTTCCAAGCCTTCTTTTACCAGAGCTACCATGCTGTTATATATATATATATATATATATATATATATATATATATATATTATATATATATATATATATATATGTATAGTTTACCATGCATGGTAGCTCTGGTAAAAGAAAGGCTTGGAAATTCATTAAGATAAAAATACTCCACCAATTTTCACCTCTTGAGATGTAATGACTCCCATAAAGGCATAATGACAATGGAGCACCTGTGGACACCTGTGGACATCTCGCACCCACATGCCAAGTTTGGAAAACTGTAGCTATCTTAACCATTATGGCCCTGGATGTTCATAAACACCATGCTGGTGCTCATCTGATTGAAGAGCAGAATAAAAATGTTTACTCTCACCACGGCACTGATGACAATAGATTGTGTAGGATTAAATTCCTCTGTAGTAAAGTCGATTAAAGAAAACTCTGTCAGGGCGACTGTGTAATGTCTGTTTTTCTTGTTCACATGAAGGGTGAAGAAGTTTTCATCTTAAATTTGATTCACACCGTGGTTAGCATACCCATGTGTTTGATTCCACCGTGGTTAGCATACCCTGTCTTTTGATTCTCACTTGGTTAGCATACCCATGTGTTTGATTCTCACCATGGTTAGCATACCCATTGTTTGATTCTCACGTGGTTAGCATACCAATGTTTTGATTCTCACCGTGTTAGCATACCCATGTCTTTGATTCTCACCGTGGTTAGCATACCCATGTCTGATTCTCACCGTGATTTAGCATACCCATGTCTTTGATTCACACCTGTGGTTAGATACCCATGTGTTGATTCTCACCATGATTAGCATACCCATGTCTTTGATTCTCACCGTGGTTAGCATACCCATGTGTTTGATTCTCACCGTGTTAGCATACCCATGTCTTTGATTCTCACCGTGTTAGCATACCCATGTCTTTGATTCCACCTGGTTAGCATACCCATGTGTTTGATTCTCAGCGTGATTAGCATACCCATGTCTTTGATTCACACCTGGTTAGCGTACCCATGTATTTGATTCTACCGTGATTAGCATACCCATGTCTTTGATTCACACCTGTCGTTAGCATTCCCAAGTCTGATTCTCACCGTGATTAGCATACCTATGTTTGATTCTCACTGTGGTTAGCATACCCATGTCTGATTCTCACCGTGATTAGCATACCATGTCTTTGATTCTCACCGTGATTAGCATACCATGTCTTTGATCACACCTGTGGTTAGCATACCCATCATGATTCTCACCGTTATTAGCATACCTATGTTTAATTCTCACCGTGGTTAGCATACCTATGTCTGATTCTCACCGTAATTAGCATACCCATGCTTTGATTCTCACCGTGGTTAGCATATCCATGTGTTTGATTCTCACCATGGTTAGCATACCCATGTATGATTCTCACCGTTATTAGCATACCTATGTTTATTCTCACCGTGGTTAGCATACCCATGTCTGATTCTCACTGTGGTTAGCATATCCATGTGTTTGATTCTCACGTGGTTAGCATACCCATGTCTGATTCTCACCGTTATTAGCATACCTATGTTTGATTTCACCGTGGTTAGCATACTTATGTCAACTTGCTTGAGCAAAAGCTACAAGATGTGGGAAAAAAAAATCTCACTGTGGTGTCTAGGTTTAGTGAAAGACTGCAATTTGTGCTGAATTTCTCATTGTGGTCAAGATTGCACGTTTCTGCTCAGTTTATTTATTTATAATCGGAAAAAATGATGAACCATTCCAGTTTTAAGCCTTAGGTCTCACTGGACTTCACTGGGTTCAATGTTGGCATTCACCCGAATGACCACCAAGTACCAACCGGTTCTCATCTGCCCACACGAAACATTAACACTTCAAGCCTCATCTCGTGTCGTCTGTAATGCAAGGCCTTTTCACTCTAAGCTCATTTTCCCACACCAGGTCTTACCGTCGGCTTAAAATAAAACAGCCAATGAAGAGTACGACGGAGATGGTTATGATGGCGATGCAAACGCCCACGACGGATACGGGGCTCAGTTCGGCATCAGATGCTGAAGAAACACAGAGTTTGTATTACTGTTAAAACTGGAAGCAAGTCCATGCAGAGAGTTATAAACAACATTTTAAGTCATAATACCCGATCACTACATGAACTAGCCAGTCCGACCGAAAATGACTGAATCAGCATCATGATAATTCACTCAGATACTTTAAATCTATACTCATGTGTGACATTATGAGCACAGTAATACGTGAGTGGGAGAAACAGCGTTTGGCAGTAAAAGGCATGGTGGCAGGTAGAGTGAACACAATGGCCTGCATTTGCAGACCTAGCAATTTCAGGCTCACAAGGCTGAGCTGCAGAATTACATTCAGCATGATCTACATTGCTCAAATCACAATGAAGAGTAGTTTTGGATATATATTTAATTATCTTTCACAATTCTGTCATGTATCCCACACAGTGTAGTGCACTGCATTACTATTGGGAAATATTCATTTTAAAACTTGCCATTGTTATCAATGTGCACAGTTCGAAAAACATTGTTTTAATAAGGGGTAGTCAAAAACAAAGAAGAGGAGAAGTAGGAGGAGTTGAGAAGGAGAATAAGAGGAAAAAGAGGAAAGGAGAAGAAGAGAGAAGAGAAGGAGAAGCAGAAGAAGGAGAAGAAAAAGGGGAAGAAAAAGGAGAAGGAGAAGAAAAAAGGAGAAGAAAAAAGGAGAGAAAAAAGGAGAAGAAAAAAAGAAGGAGAAGGAGTAGGATAATGAGAGAGAAAAAAGGAGAGAATAAGAAGAAGAGAAAGAATAAGAAGAATAAGAAGGAGAAGAACAAGAAGGAGAAGAAGAGAAGGAGAAGAAGAAGAAGAAGAAGAAGGAGAAGAGGAAGAAGAAGAGGAGAGAAGGAGAAGGAGGTGAAGAAGAAGAAGAAAAATAAAATAAAAATAAATAATAAAGAACTCACTGAACAATCAATCACACAAGTAAATAAAAAGTTTCCTTTTATGACACGAAAGGTTTCTACTTTCAAAGGTGATGATGACAACATGAAGTTCAGAATCCTGCACAGTCCATAAAAAAAACTTAATGTTGAGTTGACCAGGATTGTGCGAAAGTAAAATACAGGTATTTGTTTGGCCGAATGCTGACAATAGAAATGCAGGTAATTGGAGACGGTGACAACTGCCATGGAAAGGAATAACCGAGCGTGTTGTACGAGTGCGAAGGTAATCCATCTTGCTCGTCTCGATGAATGAACCTCCGAGGTGTACTCACAATTCCTCACGGCTAGCTATTCCATTTCACTGTGCGCTGCGAAAACGTTTTTCCCCATGGACACAAAATGGTTTCCACCACAACATGAAAATGAGATCATAATGGAAACGAACCGGACACGTGACCATTCTAAAAAGATCGGTTCATCCAAGAAATGTCAACGTTTATTTGCTTTATGTCCAATTTGTAAAAAAAACAAACATATATATATATATATAATATATGTACCTGTATATAAAATATATGTTTATAAATGATTAGTATCACGTACTGATAACTTTTTGAATACTGCTCAGAATTATTGTCAGAAGGACTTTCGAGTAATCAAAAGAAATCAGAGCAAGTGCTGTCTCCGAGCACAAGGCCGATATGGCTTTTTGCTTTCGTCATGGAAACACCTGCAGTCTCATGGAGGAGCAATGACAACATGGGACAAGATATCGTTTCACGTGTCGTGGGACTACAGAGGGGAGGAGGAGACGGACATGGGGGCAGATATGAACATCACCTGAGAAAATAAAACAGGATACATGGGTGAGGGTTCACCAAAGGAAAAGAGATCATGTGAAGGAATGGGAAATGACTTTGGATGGTGATGAGCTGCAACCTTGAAGCATTACCGGGGGGGAGGGGGGGAGAGGGGGTAAGTGTGATTGAACAGGCACAGATGATTCCACAGCAGGACAAAGGGTGGTTGGAAGTGGAGGGAAGGAAATTGAAAAAAGGTCTCTTAGAATTGAGAGTATAAGCTGGAAAGGAAGGGTAAGGGCATTGAGAAGAAAGAGGGGGAGTCTGGAAACAAGAATGGGAAGAGAGAAGCGAGGAGAGAGGGGCTACTACAGTAAAAGGGAATTCATGGGACATGTCGGAGGAGGGGCAGTGGTGGATGGGGTAGTCGTGGGGTGAATATTATCGCATGCATGAAAATTGTGGAGATGTCTCTTAAAAATTCTCTGTCCTTGGTTTTCTCCTGAATATTGGATTCTTTGCAATGGAAATCCAAGCATAACAAGGTGCGTTTTTTTTTGATCTTGGTTTGCGATGCTTGATTTGAAGTGAAGAGTAAAGAAGAGAGAAAACAAAGCACGACATTAAAAATGAGAAAAATAGCAATCAGAGATTGCGGACCCTTGCCAGGAATTGTTTTGTATGGTGTGTTGTGTGGTGTTTGTGTAGTTTTGTGTGGTGCATTTAGTGTGGCGTTTATATATGGTGTGTTACGTAATTAATAAGAGACATAACTAGAACTGCCACTTTATAACTGCTGCAGTGATGACCGGGTACCAAGACGTCCTGCTTTGATCGGACACCTGACCCTGACCCATGACATTTTTTATTATTCAATTAAATTTAGAATGGGATTAAAATAAATTAAATTCAGATCAAATGGAAGACCAAATAGGTACAAATTCCTGCATTTGAGTCATCCAAAGGAACCCAAACAAAAAAGGGAAGATGAAGTCATCAGGAGAACCTGGATAGGATTCACATTTGAGCTCCTACTTCTCTACCTCAAACCCATCCAGTCAAAGTCAAGTGAGCCTTATTAAAAAATAAATTAATTAATTAAACAACAGATCAAAAAAATTAAATAATGCTGGTTGCAGACCATGTGTCCGATCAAGTTGAAATTTAAAACATGTATTCCCCATCACTACTAGATCACAATTGTGAAGTTTCACGTCGTTTATATTAAGCGGTTCCCGAGAAAACATTATTTAATATTTTTCTTAAATCCAATATGGCTGCCAAACTATGTGACATCATTTATTCCTTAACAACCTTGTACATGCATGTGTGTACAGGTTAACAACGTTGTTCCTTGTACACAAATATTTTTGTGAAGTTTCCCCTCGATCTTCCAGCCATTCTGGAGAAGAATATATTTTTAAATGTTTTAGGTAAATCCAATATGGCTGACAAACCATCTGACATCAATATTCCTTAGCAACCTTGTACATGCATGTGTGTATAAGGTTAACAACCTTGTTCCTTGTACACAGAATATTTTGTGAAGTTTCCCCTCGATCTCTCCAGCCATTCTGGAAAAGAAGATTTTTTTAATGTTTCAGGGTAAATCCAATATGGCTGCCAAACCATGTGGCCTATGACATCATATGTGTGAACCTTTTGTTCCTCATGGATATGTCATATGTGTCATATGTGTAAAGTTTCGCCTCGATCTGTTCTGCCATTTCAGAGAAGAAGATTTTTGAAGGTTTAAAAAACATAATAATAATAACAATCACGTGACGATGACATCATCAAAAAAAAATTTGTGTACCATTTTATCCCAAGATGACCCTCAATTTTTTTTTCACATTGATCTGATGTAGCGTTCTACATATGCAATAATGACATCATAACGAAGGCACCTATGATGTCATAAAAAAAATCACACTTAATCCCATGAGGAGTATGTGCTATGTGCAAAGTTTCAACTTTTTCCTTGGTGCAGTTTCAGAGATATAGATGTCCAAATTTTTTGGTTTTTCCAACATGGCTGCCACACCACATGACCTATGACATCATAATTATCATTGAAACATTCTACATGAGTAGTGGCACCATGGTGAAAAATAGTCTCATTCCGACAAGCGGTTGTGGGAGAAAAACACAAACGTTCTACGTAGACAAACAAACAGACAGACAGACAGACAAACAAACAAACGGACCCAAATGCAATACCCTCTCCTTCGGCGAGGGTAACAATCGAAAGCTGCTTACCAGATAAAGGTACTGAACTCAACTTGATGGCTGTAAGGCCCACTCCCAGCCGTAGTGCGTGCTCGCACCTGGAAAAGGTAGGCCGAGCCTGGCTGCAGCCCAGGTACGGCGCGCGGGCGGCTCGTGAGAGGATCACGCTTTCGTTCCCACTGAGCTGTTTCGAACACGACATGAGTGGGTGGGGAAGGACAGAGGCTCAGATTAACACGACGGTGTGTTAGGGAAGTTATTCCATAATTGTTGACATGAGATTGAAATTGCTTGTGAAAAAGAAAAGCTATTTATAACGTCATGTCGAGACGTATGGCTAATTTTGAAGGTTGAAAGCATGTTTGGACAACAGATGGAATTAAGAAAACCATGTTTGAGGTTTGCCAACCTGTCGTGGGAAGCAAGGAGAAGCTGATGTTTCAGGGCGTTACCACGGCGGTTACTTACTTCCAATTAATGTTCTGTTCATCTCATCCATTGTTCTACCTGTCTGCCGATGCATAGTGGCTCACCTTCACGGTCAGGACTAGTTCTTCATTCAAGCACGTTTCGACTGGATTGACTACCTGGACCTGACATATCTATCAATTGGAGGTTTCCTTCCATTCAGATTAGAACTCCAATGGGAATGCTGACGGTGAATTGGAGAAAAAGTAAGTTAAAAATGCCAAAAATAAATAAATAAATGAATAGGAAAATAAACCAGTGAAGACAATGGGAGTCGGCTCCGGAAGGTGTCCATTTGTACAAATGTATATACTGTAATCCTTTATTGTGTTTCTATCAAGTATCGTGTCCCCTGATATCTCCATTCCTCCTATTGTAATTGGAATTATTTCGTTATTTCCTGTGTTCCAAGCCTTATCACATACCTTCTCCATTACTTGACCTCATATTCAAGGATTTCTCCGTTGGGCTGCAGAGGAGGAAGCCAGGCCAAAACGATGCAGTCCTTCGTGTTCAATTCCCTCTTGATCTTCAAGATCTTGGAAGGAGCTAGAAGGACAAATAAATCAAATGGTGTTTGTAACCCTCTCTCCACAAAAGCTTTCCAAATGAGATTCAATGTTGATATAAATCATTATTCTGATAATTTTGCTGCCAAAACAATTCCACTGCAACTGGGTGGTTTGCCTTTGCCTCCCAGCAGTAGTCAGAATAGGAATATTGCAATTTGTTCATTACGCCGGAGATAGCTCCCCTACTCTCCACGAAGGACACCGTGGGATGTTAAACATTCACCAACTAATGCCAGCATACGGGTCCCGGGTTAACGTCGATCCGACAGACCTTGTGATGCAATTCTCTTCTACCTGTGAAGTACCAACCTGTCACTTTCGAGTCGCGTCTGAATCAAACCCAGGCTACACATCTCAAAGGTAAGTCAGTGTCCTACACTTAGGTCATCAGGGAAATGAAATCCCCTCTGAAGGTCAGAATAGTGTGCGTGAAGGTGTGGAATGATGTTGCTATTCCATTAATCACTGCTCTAAGAATCACCGCATTGAGAGCATCGATTTGAACAACACGACAAATTCAGATTGTCTATAAATCCACATCAACAACCTCAACATACTTTTACAGAATGGAACAGATAAACTTCAGTTATTCTTGTTATCTGTGTAATATAAAAGCTAGGTATGACATTTCTCTTTGGAGAACGTTTTGTTTGATGGGGAATGGTATTGTGTTTCACGTTGAATCAGACTTGTAAAAGGAGAGAAGTAATGTACACGGAGCATCAGAAAGTCTCATGTAGGCCGATATTAGTATAATATTCTAAAAAATGCGAATTACTTTCAAAATTTACAAGCCATATGATTCGGAATGCTGAAACTTCCAGCAGACAGTCTTTACAGAGCATAAACAAGTGAGGTTTGTGGAGTAGTCACGTGCACAATGACATTATGATGCATCCACTGCACTTTCAAATGACTTACAAACACATTTGGAAACGTTAGACAAATGAACACGGTTTTGTTGGATTGGAACTTGCAGTGACAGCATCAAGAACGAAGTGTTCACCGAACAATGGCTGTTTACCGGCTGTTCACCACCATCGCAGGTCATCCCCCATCTATAACCATGATATTTTCTACCCCCATTGACCCTTCCTAATCCCACCTCTTTCTGTGTTTCCACTTTTTTTCAATTCTGTGATGAGTGTTGTGGTTATATTCATATTGCTCACCCCGTGTGTCCTTCCCTTGCTCTTATTCTTCCCAGGTTTGTTATCCCTCCAACTCTTCCTCTGTTTTTTACCCTCAACGGTGCTGTTGGCAAGTTCCCCCACCCTCGCTTTCTCTTTGGTTTCGTTCTGTTACATCTCTGGTAAACTTGTAATTAAAAGGATAAATGCACATCATGTGCAGACCACTACTACTACGACTACTACGATACTACTACTACTACTACTACTACTACTACTACTACTACTACTACTACTACTACTACTACTACTCTAATGCCCAAATTAATTCCACTTCCTTATGGAGTCAGCTGCCCAAGTTTTTCCTCTCCACACCCATCTATCCTGGGCATCCTCTCAGCAGAGTGCTCAGTCTCGCCTCGCGCATTCATGCTGAACAAAAATACCATCGTTAACTGAACACGCTACTATGTGGTCCATCTACCCATATCATCCATGCACCCTGGTATGTAACATACATTGCACTTTCCATATATTATTGATTATTGATTAATTATTAGGATATTACCAAACACTTCTGTATCTCTCTCCT
>CM068953.1:202171529-202200785 GCA_035128595.1 Eptatretus atami
GTGTGTGTGTGTACCTGTATGTGTGTGTACCTGTATGTGTGTGTACCTGTATGTGTGCATGCACCCCGTTTTACCATAAAACCAGCTTTTGGTTTCGTGTTAAATGTTTGAATTTGATTCTTTTCAACCACATTCATTTTCTTATTCCAGCCCATTGTGAAACGAAGTGGTTTTTTTGTTGTTTTTTAACAAACAGCATCAATCCAAAGAGCCGTTAATCACAAGACAATGAAGTTGGAATAAATAATCCCAGCCATGTGCAAAAGCTTCCCATAGTAATAGTCCCATTAATTTTCCTGCCTGCTGATGATGGAAGTCACGCGTTGTTGATGGTAAAATAAATTGTGATGAAGTGCGTTCAACACCGAGGTATCTGAAAATGTTAATGTAGTGTGTACATGTACGTAGTTGTGTGCATTTCCTGTGAACATGGAATTTGTCCACAATCTCATAATAATAATGATGCTTCGTCACATAAAGCTCAATATTCAAATCCGGCGTCTCCGCTAGATGATAACGTCAAATATTTGATTTCAGATTCAAACTGAGATAACTACACATCACAATTGTGATCACATTGATCATAATTTCAGTGTTCCTTTGATTGGTTGCTTGTAAGTTTCAAATGCTTCATCACAGGAACACACAAACAGTCTACATTTACCAATTCAACTCACAGCGTTTGATAAATTACTTCCAATAGATAGTCCAACGGAACGAAGAAGGCATAAAAATTGATATTTATCTTCTCTTGAGAATGGCTAGTCTTGTGAATATAAATTCGAATGCAATTTGCACATAAACTGCTGACAATATTTGAAAGTGTCAAACATCAAAAATGTAAATCTCTGCTCATTCTGATTGCATTTAATTTTGTATATTTTCTCGTGCATGGATGTTTGTGCAGAAGCGTGACGGCCAGTTCACGGTGATACAGCTCGTCGGGATGCTCCGAGGGATCGCCGCCGGGATGACGTACCTGTCCGAGATGGGGTTCGTGCACCGGGACCTCGCCGCCCGGAATATCCTCGTGAGCAGCGGCCTCGTGTGCAAGGTCTCTGACTTCGGGCTCTCTCGAGTGCTGGACCGGAGGCCTGAAGCTGCATACACCACACTGGTATGATTGTACTGCCTCTTATCATTGTCATCACAATTAGGTTGGGTAGAATCGAAAGCAATGGGGAAGAACGAATTATCATTCAGTCAGTGATAAATCTCATTGCCGAGCTGGAGTTTCCAAAGCCGGGAAGATTTTGTTCAAACCACAAATAATGTTAGGGGTTGTTCTTCCATGGCCCTGACTGCCCTACATTTTTCTTTTCAAGGTTTACTTGCAATGTGTTCCGAGAAGAATGCTTTTTGAACAGACTTTCGTGTCTGAACAGACCGACCCAAATGCAATACCCTCTCCAAATCCTTCAGCGATGGTAACTAAAGTGAAGTCAATGACACGTCATCGCAAATCTCTATGCTTCCCACCGAAGGAAAAGTTGAAAGATGGTAAAATGTTCCGCCAGGAATGACCCAAGATCAGATTTTGAGTTAAATTTTTTTAAAAAATTATGTTTTGACCCCTGTGACCCTAAGTACCCACCCCTGGGGAAAGAACTGGGGTCAAATCTAAAAAATCGGGATGTATTTCATGTATCCCCCAATGTTGATTGCATTTACAAAGTTTCATTTAAAATGTTTAATATTGTGCCCATAATTTCATTTTCTGGTGTTTGATTTTTTGATCCCACCCCAAAATGACACTCCACCATGTGGCACAAAGGGGCAAGAGATCATAAGTGCCAAGTTTGGTGAATTTCTCCAATTTCTAGGAGGAGATAGCATGATAACTAGCCAGACAGACAGACAGACGGAGTCGATTATAATATCCCCCTCTTTTCAAAAAGCATGGGGATAATTTCAATAATAAGAATAGGACCACTGGACCTGCAGATTATCTGGGCCCTGGCCTAACGTTGTAACCAAAATTTGGTAGCATTCTGACTGGTAGGTGTGAAGAAGAAGAAGATATTTGAAGAAATTTATGAGACCGCCATTTTGACACTTCTGGTCACATGATCGGCATGGTCTCCACAATTTAACATCAGGACCCTGTCTAAGTATTCTAACCCAAATTTGGTAGCATTCTCAATGGTGAGTCAGCAGAAGAAGATTTTTGAATGAATTTACTTGATTTTTCCAAAAAATTGACCGTCGGCCATTTTGACACACTTCAGGTCAAGTTATCGGAATGACCTCCACAATTTAACATCCCTACCCTGGCCTAATGTTGCAACCCAAATTTGGTAACATTCTGACTTGTGGTTCTGCAGAAGATTTTTGAAGAAATTTACTGTCAGCCATTTTTACCAACTTAATATCATGTGACCGGAACCAGGTTTGCAATTCCTATTACCTGTCAGGAGAGGAATATTGCTGCCTAATTTCAGCCTGATTGGCCTTGCGGTTTGGCCGGAGAAGTCGAAATAGGAGACTGACGGATGGACAGACCGTCCGTGATGACAATATCTTATCTGGAATTTCAATTCCAGATAAACTAACAATAATAATAATAATAGTATTCACAACAACAACGTCATTACCATCACTTTATTCTGCATCTTCATTCTTTTACATCAAGATATTGATGCTCGTATTGGATAATATATTCCTTATCTTTATTCCCAAAGGTTGTAATTTTAATCTATTCAAGCATTCTGTAACTTGTTAAAGCTGTTGATCCTGAACAAATTGGTTGTACTTTGGAAGATCCATATTCAATACTAAAGGTAGCACCAATCAGTATAGCTCACACCCAGCAAGTAACTTGGCTCAGGTGTTCTGGGCTAAGTTATAATTAGTCAATAGCGGACCATCAATGCTATCCTAGTTGGTGGTGCTTTCCTTTTTGAAGTAGTTGGTCATAGAGTTTAGGCAACAACTCAACGAAATGCAATTCTCTGAAAACTTTCACATTCAATTTTAACCTTTTAACTCAGAATTAAAAGATCACTTTTTCCAAATCACATTTTGATCCCTCATCTTGCTTTAAATACACCAATTAGTGATTTTTATTTACAAAGAAACATAATTTAATTCTGCATCATGTTGGCATCATTCGGCGAAAGACTATTGACCTGCCAGTCACAACAACAAAATGAGTCGAAGTCGGCACCAACGCGGGGAATGCCAGAATTTCCGAGGCATGTGGCATAAGGGAAGGATGGGAATTCAGCGTACTGCGGAGAAGTGAGATTGAAGAGGTGGGGAGCCTGGGCGCGTTAACCCCATCAGAGGTCCCCTCGGAATGGGATTTGGTGACACAATGGATGGCAGCGAGCCATTGTGCTACGTGTCCCCGACCGAATTAGCGTGCCCATCAATACATCACAGGCACATTGTGCTTTACTCCCGATAGCTTAAGCACGTATAAAAGGCAGCGCTTGTACGTATTTTCCTTTTTAGTGACTTCAGTTAAAACTCGCTGAAAGTTTCAACCAATAATAAATTATCCTGGGAAGAGTAAAACAGGTCACGGGTAAACTTGCGTTTCGACAGATGGTGGAAACACGCAGCCATCTTGAAGAGCAAGGGTGTGAAGTGGTGATGCGTGTGCGGCTGGGAAGCGGGTTTCCTTGGGATGATGGAAATAAACAAGTGATGGGGGAAAAGTCGCTGGGTACAGCAATGGAAAGCCTAATGAGCAACACACACGTTTTCGTGACTCTGGGGACGACGGATAGGTAACGTGCCGGGAGACAGCTAATATGGTGAGAGCAGTTTGGCGTTGGGAGGAGAAGGGGTAATCTTGTTGAAAAATGGAGTCCTTTCCAGATGGATACACAGCACAAGCGAATGATGATGACTCTGAACGAACTGCACAGGTGAGAAGCAGTAACCATGATGACGCTTGAACATGTGATACCTGTGCACGAGAAAGCACGTTTACCCCGCACAAGCATCTTCATGTTAAATTTAGAGCGCCCCATGATGTGATATATTCACTTGTGCCGTGATGGTGAAATCGCTACTGAACCACCGTTCCCTACATCCTTGCTCACCGAGTGCAAGCGCAGTCGAGTTTTCTTGATGGCCATTAAAATACCAGCCACAAGTCGGCTCATCATGTGTGAGGTTACCGTGGCGTCGTTACAGTAATATTCCGTAAATATAAATGAAGTTGCGGTTGGCGGTTTATCGTTTATTTGTGCCTCTTGATGAGAAACCTGGAAGAAACCTTGAACCTTATTGAACTGCATGTTGACGACGAATCAGGCCTTTCCATCTGGATGGGACATGATGTTTAGTTGTCAGGCCGAGGGCCAGGACCTTATGCCAACCACACGGCATGGTGTCACAGCCACAGGTACAGGAGAAGTTTCCATGCATTAAATCCTCAGCCTTTGGGTGAAGAGGCAGCAGATGTGTTAACCATTGTTCTGCCCCGGACTACCGAACGTGCTTCTGCTGCCAGGGTAGGGAATGTGGGAACTCCACCCTTAGAATGGAGTGATTTATCTGATTACATCTGCCACTTAAGGTGGACCGAGGTTATGTATTCACCCCAGTCAGTCCGTCTGTTTGTCTGTGAACAGGATATCTCAAAAAGTTATGGACGAATTCGGACGAAACTTGATGGACAGGTTGGTTGTGTGACGAGGAAGAATTGATTAGATTTTGGTGAAGATCCGGAGACGAGATTTTGTTCTTTTTTAATTTTTGATTCTTCACCAATGAGAGATGGGGCCAAAAAGGATATAAAGCACAATATCTCAAAAAGTTACGGACGGATGATGACAAACCGAGGGGGATGAGTTGGATCTGTGACAAGAACAAGCCGATTCGGTTTTGGTTGAGGTCCGAATCCAGACCCAGCCGATCAGTGTCATACAAAACGCAAACTGTTCAGCTTGGTTTTGTTTTTGTTTTGGAATCTATAACCTCGGATCATTGAAGGACAAATTGAATCATGAAAGCAGAAGCAGATGTGTCGTTCCACGGGCATGTCCCTCTCTCACACGTCATGGGTACAAAAGTCAAGGCTGGGAATCGAGGCATTGATTGGTGGATTTTTGTATGATGGATGCACAGGCCATAGAAGTAAAAATGAAAAAAAAAAATCAATCGTTTCGTAAATGATTTTGATAGAGTGGAAGGTTTTTCGAGTTCTGATAGAACTCGCAGAGGAGCAAGCGTAAGATAGAATGACTCTTACACCCCGATAGCATCCCAATTATATCATCTGACCCCTGTCCAAATGCTGACATACATTTCAAATTTTCCATTCATATCCGCCTTGCCAAAAGGAACATTAATTTATTGGTGAATTTTTATTTTATTCCTGCCATCTTGCCATCCTGCGCCAATATGCATCATTGATCCATGTCTGGCAGCGCTGCTGCTCAATCGAAAGAAAGCAGACATTTAAGAATGGAGGCGGTGGGAATGCAGTGAACATATTAATATTTAATTGCAAATAATTTGTCAATATTTCATGATAAAATAGACTCAAACTTAAAGCTTCTGAAAACACAGGTTGCCGAAAAACAAAATATGCCGCAGATCGTATGTTGCTTTGATGCAAACAAACGGTACTCTAACCGTGCGGTGTCATAGCAAGTGCCTCCAACGTCCTCCCGAATTCTTGATTCCCTTACCAGTGACACCGTAACCGAACACATTTTCTATCACAAGGACATGGCCAGACTTAGTTAGATCGTATCTGTGTGATAATTCCTTCGGCAATTATATAAAGCTGGCACATGTAGCCCAGACGACGTGCGACGTACGAAAAGAATTTCATCACTTGGTGATTACGGAACGTATTGGATGATATTTTAACCGCGAGGACGACCCGGTTGCACGAATCATTGATTAACGCCGGTTGCACACATGCTGATGACTTAATGAGGTTACATACAAGGGATTGTGGCCTGCTGATCATGCACTTAGGTCTTGACTCTTCTCATAACTCTGAATCCTCAAGCACGCTTATTTACAAACACAGCAAGGGGCAGACAAATAGAGAGGGAGTAAAGAGTACAATAATTGTGTGTGTGTGTGTGTTTGTGTGTGTGTGTGTGTGTGTGTGTGTGTGTGTGTGTGTGTGTGTGTGTGTGTGTGTGTGTGAAGACTTTCTGTGATTTCTATATCATTCCACACTTCTGGACCAATCTCCACCAAATTTTTCACATTTATTGGGGGTAGCCAGGGTCAGGTCAAGGGCACAAGATATATATATATATATATACATATTAACACACACACACACACACACACACACAACATTTTAACTCCAGTATATGTGAAATTTATTTCCTGTGTTTGTTGATTTCGCAGGTGGAAAGATACCTATACGATGGACGGCTCCAGAAGCGATTGCTTACCGCAAGTTCACCTCGGCTGGGGATGTGTGGAGCTACGGGATCGTCATGTGGGAGGTCATGTCTTACGGGGAGAGACCATACTGGGACATGAACAACCAGGACGTAAGCACCACGCAAGCATCAATAATCTTCACCGCAAATTAGCAATTAAATTATTTAACATTGAACAACTATATAATCCAGTTCCGAGTAGGACAACATAACGGGCAACGATAGCTCTTTGGTGCATTTGATGTGTGAGTCCATCAAATGGCAGGTGTACACCTGCAAGCATGGTGAAAGGTGTCAGTCATTTGTAACAGCAGGGGAGGCTTTTGTCCAAAATATCGGTTTGTTGTGTTTGTACGAGCGTGCAATCATTTTGAGTATTTGGGGATGACAAGATGGAAAATAAGAAGCTCCTTCCTTGCTCGAAGGCAGACCTCATCCTCTTGTAATATTCATGTTCCATGATGGCCTCACCATCTGCCAACTTGCCTTAGAGAATCACGTTTCCTGATCTCCTTCTTTTCCCGGCATCCAACGGGCCCAAAGCACCGGCTCTCGACATGTGCTAAAAAAGATCGCATCGTCTTCTCTCTTTCCACCTGACATCTCTTTTTCCCTCCTCTATTTACCTTTTTCGGTCCAATTTTTTCATCCCCACTTATAACTTCTCCTTTTTTTTTGATCCAATGTCCATATAACTCTCCTGGAGTAAAAGGGGTTCAGGTCTCGATTGTATTGAATGTTTTGAAATGTTGGTATTATTATCCCTCCATTGTTAGAAGGTCTTCATTCAAAATACCCTTCACAATGATCATGCCGACAATCCATACTGCCCTTCATGCTCGCACACAGCCATAACCAACGTGTCATCCTTCGTCTCTTGTTGCATAAAATGCGACATGAAGGAAAAACAGGTGAACATCCATGACCCCGGATGACCTTCCGCCATTACCTGAGAATCTCGCTCTCTGTTGATGAAGAATCTTTGAGTGACTCACAAACATCAGCTATCCATCTTGAGCTCTCACATCATTAGAACCATTTCAGGTCTTTCCGTCACTCACTGCACGCTCGCTTCTCTATTCCCGGCCTGGGAACCGTGTAATGGCGCCGGGAAATGAAGCCTGCTTGTTCCATGCATTTATGCATTCTCCTGTCACAGCATCACGAGGACATCCACCTGCTCAGCCGCGTAGTCATTTTGTCAAACCGCCTTCATGAAAAGGATCTGAACACGAGCTTCGCCGCTTGCATTCTGCCGAAGCCATTACTGGACATCTTGGTCACAGGCCTGCCGGATGGTCTCAGCAATGCCTTTGTGAAAAGGAAAATGGGAAAATTGAGATCACACGTGATGGAGTGAGACACCCGTCATGGCGAGGACCGATGATTGGGCTGTTTCGATGGTGGAACAGAGAAATATTTCATCTGGGCACGAAACTTGGAGACGAGTGGAAACAGAGAACAAACCGGTACCCGATGCCTGACGAGGAGAATTGCCTCCCGTAGTTGTCGAACGAAGTGTCACTGAAGGAAGAATCGTCTTTTATTCACCTTGAATCATTCTGCTCATCGGTTACCTTCGAGATTGGTGTCATCTGTCAACAGAACTGGTGTCACGTGATGACGCACACAGACACCTTCACACCTTGAATGAAGCAGAGTGAAGATTCTGGACCACAAGGCCTTTGTATTATAACTTGTTGACCTGGTGATTGTTATCATGTATCTGGTCATATTCCTGTTATTGGTTGGGTTGATGTTACCAAGTTTGAAAAATCCATCCAATCAAAGGAACGTCACCAATTTGAGAGGAAAGTGGGAAATGAACCAAAAGGTACTGAAGAACCAATGAACGACTCACACCAGGGAAACCCTCTTACTTCCTCCCATGCGTTAACCTGTTTTACATGTAATGATGTTAACCCTGTTTAACTCCCATGATGTTAACCCTGTTTTACCTCCCATGATGTTAACCCTGTTTTATCTCTCATGATGTTAACCCTGTTTTAACTCCCATGATGTTAACCCTGTTTTACCTCCCATGATGTTAACCCGTTTTATCTCCCATGATGTTAACCCTGTTTTACCTCCCATGATGTTAACCCAGTTTTACCTCCCATGATGTTAACCCTGTTTTACCTCCGATGATGTTGACCCTGTTTTACCTCCCATGATGTTAACCCTGTTTTATCTCCCATTATGTTAACCCTGTTTACTCCCATGATGGTAACCCTGTTTTACCCCCATGATGTTAACCCTGTTTTCCCTCCCATGATGTTGACCCTGTTTTATCTCCCATGATGTTAACCCTGTTTACCTTACATGATGTTAACCTGTTTTAACTCCCATGATGTTAACCCTGTTTTACCTCCCATGATGTTAACCCTGTTTTCCCTCCCATGATGTTGACCTGTTTTACTCCCATGATGTTAACCCTGTTTTACCTCCCAAATGTTAACCCTGTTTTACCTCCCATTAAGTTAACCCTGTTTTACCTCCCATGATGTTAACCCTGTTTTACCTCCCATGATGTTAACCCTGTGTTATTCTCCATGATGTTAACCCTGTGTTACCTCCCATGATGTTAACCCTGTTACCTCCCATGATGTTAACCCTGTGTTATCTCCCATGATGTTAACCCTGTTTTACCTCCCATGATGTTAACCCTGTTTTACCTCCCATGATGTTAATCCTGTTTTACCTCCCATGATGTTAACCCTGCTTTATCTCCAATGATGTTAACCCTGTTTTATCTCCAATGCTGTTAACCCTGTTTTACCTCCCATGCTGTTAACCCTGTTTTACCACCCGTGATGTAACCTGTTTTACCTCCATTGATGTTAACCCTGTTTTATCTCCCATGATGTTAACCATGTTTTAACTCCCATGATGTTAACCCTGTTTTTACCTCCCATGATGTTAACCCTGTTTTACCTCCCATTGATGTTAACCCTGTTTTACTCCCATGATGTTAACCCTGTCATCTCCCATGATGTTAACCAGTTTTTTATCTCCCATGATGTTAACCTGTTTATCTCCCATGATGTTAACCCTGTTTTACCTCCCATGATGTAACCTGTTTACTCCCATGATGTTAACCCTGTTTATCTCCCATGATGTTAACTGTTTTATCTCCATGATGTTAACCCTGTTTTATCTCCCATGATGTTAACCTGTTTTATCTCCCATGATGTTAACCATGTTTTATCCTCCATGATGTTAACCTTGTTTTACCTCCTATAATGTTAACCCTCTTGTTCTATTGTTAGTAAGGGATATTTTGATCGGCTATTAAGAGAGATTTTTTCACAGTTATCGGACATTTTAAACTTGTAATTTGTGTACCTTGATGAAATCTCTGTATAATGGAGCAAGTTTCTGTATGTATGTATGTATGTATGTATATATGTATGTATTTGTATATATTCTTCCTTCACCCACTGGATGGACAGCTGACCTGACGTCACCCACAACTGTATCCTGAAATACTTCATCTAAAGTGCCCAGAGGACCCAAAGGATGCCCCCCTCCATCCCCTGAGGACCCAAAAGGCCCAACAACCCAGAGGACCCAAAAGACCCCAAAGACCCAAAAGACACTGAAGACTAAAAAGACCCAAAATACCCCAAAGGCCTTAAAGAGGCAAAATATCTAAAATAAGGCCCAAATGCCCCAAAGACCTAAAAGACCATAAAGACCCAAAAGACCCCGAAGACCCCAAAATGCCCCAAAGACACAAGACCTCAAAATACCTAAAAGACTCAAAACACCTGAAATAACACCCAAAATACCCCAAAGACCTAAAAGACCCCAGAGACCCAAAACACTCCAAAGACCTAAAAGACTCAAAACACCTAAAATAATACCCAAAAGACCCTGAAAACCTGAGACCCCCAAAGACCCTTAAATACCCAAAAAACCCCAAAATTCCCCAAAGACTCAAAAGGACGAAAATTCCTCGAAGACCCAAAAGACCGAAAAGACCCTGACAATCCACAAAACATAAAAGACCACATGGACCCAAAAGACCCGAAGGAACCAAAACACCCAAAAGACCCTGAGTACCGAAAAGACCCTGGGGACCCTGAGCACCCAAAAAGTCCAGAGGACCCAAAAGACCTTGAGGATCAAAGAGACCCAGGAGATCCAAATGACCCGAGGACACAAAAGACCCAAAGGACACAAAAGACCCAGGGCATCCAAAAGACCCCATGGACCGAAAAGACCACAAATACACAAAATACCTAGAGAAGCCAAAATACCTAGAGGACCCAAAAGACCCGACAGACCCAAAATACACAACAGGACTATCACGGACCCATGGAAATTCTGCATAATGTAAAATGTAACTTCAGCTCCTTAACCCACCACACCCAAACTCTGTGCTCCCTTCCCCCTTTCTTCAAATTCTAAAACCCCTCGATCCCAACTCTGTCTCCCTCTCTCCCCTCCCTCCCCCAAGCCAACTGTGTCATCCCCTCCCCTTTCTTCTTCAAATCCTCAACTGCCCAACCCCCAAGTACTCAATCTCCCCCCCCACCCTCTTCTCAACATCTCAATCTCCCTTTCCAACTCCTTGCACCTCACCCCAACTCTCTGTCCTTCCTCCCCATTTCTTCCTATTCTTAATAACGTTACACAAATATACACAGGGAACTTTGGCACATGAGAAGGCCATTTGGCCTATCATGTCTGCGTTGTTCCTGTTCCGTTTGTTAAGAACAATGTTAAAAGTAAATAAAGATGGATGGTTGAATTCATAATAACTTCCCCCTTCTTCCCTTATCCTCACTATAATTCACGGACCGGTGTTTGTGTGTTTGTTTTTTGTTTGTCACGCTACTACTCCGACAATTGTGGGCCGTTTCCGTTCAGACTTACTACATAAGACCAGCATGACCCCAATTAATGTATTGGGTGTTTTTATCTTTTCCGGTGGTCTTGGGGGGGGGGGAGTGAGATGGATGCCAATTCTCCATATAAATGTGTATCATGCAGCACCACCTCCAGGTGGGGGAGGGTATGACTAGTCTCCACCATTTACAGGACAATATTCCTGTCCCCACGTTTTCCAGTGTAGTGAGGTGTTTTGAATTATAAGCAGTCGGTATGTTTTTCATTCATGCACATAACTACATGGGTTATTTCTTTATTTTGCCTCTACAGAGATGTCAGTTGCCTATACACCGCTCAAATAAAGGTGTGCGTCAGAAGAACGTGTTGCATGCTTGGTACAAGATCGCCCATAGGGCGGGTACTCTGCTAGTTTAAAGTAATGCAGCAATTGCCAGGTGTATTGTTTTCAGCGTTCTATGTTGCAGTAATTACCTCTGTCACCAAAGGTGGACCGAGCTTGTGTTTTCACTCGTTTGTCTGTGAGCAGGATATCTCAAAAAATTATGGACGGGATTCAGACAAAACTTGGTGGACAGGTTGGGTGTGTGATAATGATGAATTGATTCAATTTTGGTGAAGATCTGGATTTAAGAACATTTATTTTATTTTTTATTTTTTAGTGATTCTTCAACATATATATGTGTATATATATATATATATATATATATATATAATATATATATATAATATATAATGATATCTCTAAAGTTGTGGACAGATTGGATGAAACTTGGTGGATGGGTTGGTTCGCTGACAAAAACAAGTCGATTATCCTCACCGAAATTTTATTCACAAATGGCTTCTTGCTCGACCGATTGGCTTGGGGACCCATCTCCATAAGGCAATTCTGGACAGTATGGCTGCTCAAAATCACCAAAGGATGGTTCTCCCAGGTCCGCCATTAGACCGGTTGATGGTGATTCTTCGCTCGACCTGAGGCACAGGCACTTCAGCATTGGTTTTGAATTTGCTTCACCACTCCTTTGACCCCATTCCTTTTGCTAGGAGGCCAAATAATGAATATTCCATCCAGCTCAGGCACCCACAATGTAAAATTCTACTTTGTGCAATAACAGCTGCTAACTGATGCAGACATTCGTATCTCTGATCTCTTGTACCAGCTAACAAATTTTGGTTAATTCATCAACAAGTTTGTCCTGAAAATTCGAACTGTTATTGATCTTCGTTTTATTGACAAAATCAAAGTTTTATTTTGAGTTGTACTGGCTGTGATTCTGTTAGTAATCGATGAAATTACATGACATTCATTGAGCATACTAACCACCTTGGGAAGCAAAGAAGCTGATGTTTTAGGCATTAACCCTTCATCGGTTTCTCCAAAGGGTTAATAAATTACAGCCTGGCAAACAGGCTAATGTTTCATGCTGAAACGTCATGTTCTCCTTGCTTCCCACGGTGGCTGGCATACATACCTCGATCAGCATCATAATGATTTAATTGATTGGTGTACCTGTCCGCCGATTCAGATCGATGCTAACGTTTACCACAAAGACTAGTTCTGCATTCTGCTAGTAATCGGTTCATGTACACCGACCTTTCTGGCAACCTGAGTTACTTTTCACTGTGTCAACCTGAAGCTCACTGGATCCATCTTGTATAAGTGATATCAGTGACTCGCCACGATGCTGAGCTGTTTACGCAATCATGTCAAATGTGTGCTTTGATCACTTTGGCAGAACCATTTCCAAGCAGAGTGTGTGAGTGCACAGCAGAGTAAATGAGCCCAAAGTGACTCAAGAATATTGGAGATAGTGCCTCTCGAAATGGGGATAGTGCCTCTGGAATATGGGGTGGTGTCTGTGGAATATGGGGGTAGTGTATCAATGCACACCTGAAGAATTGCTCAATAATTCATCCATTTCTTTCTGGAACCTTGTATCAAATTTCTCAAACTTTATGAAGTGCTGCCTTCCATTGGCTTTGGACACTGTAAGTGTCAAACAAATTTATTCTGAGGTTTGTAACTATAATTGCATGGAAAGTGAGGGTTGGGTGTTCGGGTAGAGCATTGTAGATTGAAAACGTGCGTTTGAACCGCATGGGTATTTTGATGGATTAAATTGGTGGAACATATTTTGTTGATAAAACAATGTTATAATTGATCAAAGATCTTAGTTAATTTAATTCACCTGCCACCCATTAACAGATTAACCTACATTACTTGTGTTTTGAGATTTTTATCTGATTTTATATGGGTTCTAGTGTATTGTGCGAGAGTTTTCTTTATCTCTTCCTTTCTACGCTTCAATGCCTATCATTCTATGATTTGTCATCATGATGTACTATGACCCATGATTGGTCCTCCTGATGTACTATGACGTATGATTGGTCCTCCTGATGTATTATGGCCTCCTACGAAAGCATAGGATATAGAAGAGAGCGACTATTTTTGTTTATAAGAGTACCTATGTTCGTTTTGCTGCTGCAATCTTAAAATTCACTCCATACTCGTACAAATAGAACAAGAAAAAGAGCAATCAGAGATTGCAGACCCTCGCCAGGACTTGTTTTGTGTGGTGTTTGTGTACTGGTGTGTTATGTAATTAATGAGACATAACTAGAACTGTCACTTTATAAGTGCTGGCAGTGATGACCGGGTACCAAGACTTCCCGCTTTGATTGGACACCTGACCCTGACCCATGACGTTTATTATTATTCAATTGAATATAGAATGGGATGAAAATCAATTCAATTCAAATCAAATGGAAGACCAAATAGGTACACAGTCCTGCATTGGAGGATAGGATTTGGGTTTCTGTTGCCACTCCTCTACCTTTACCCTCGAACCTGTCCAGGCACAGCCAAGTGAGCCTTATTAAAAGAGAAAAAAATAAAAAAGAACCCAGATCAAAAATAAATAAATAATTCTGGCTGCCAGACAATGTGTCCGATCAGTTTGAAATTTAAAACCTATATTCCCTGTCATTACTCGATCATAATTGTGAAGTTTCACGTCAATTGATGAAGCCGTTCAAGAGAAAGACGTTTTTATAAGATTCTCGCTCAATCCAACAATGCTGGCAGATCATGTGACATCGATTATTCCTTAATCTTGTACACACATGCCTTGGGGAACATTTGTATGAAGTTTCCCCTCAATCTGTCCAGCCTTTCTGCAGAAGAATTTTTATAGGTTTGAGGGTAAATCCAATATGGCTGCCAAACCATGTGAACTATGACATCACATGTGTGAAGGTTTTGTTCCACATGGATACACGGTTATACGTGTGATGTTTTGCCTCGATATGTTCAGCCGTTTCAGAGATGATTTTTGAATTTTTTTTTTAACAATATGGCTGCTGAACCACGTGATCGATGACATCATCAATTTTTTTCTGTGGACCAATTTATACCGTGATGACCTACAAAAAAAATGTTATCCCTGGTGAAATGGATTTAAATTTTATTGCAGTTTTATGGGTATCTGAGTGTGAGTACGTCATCAAATTACGATCTAAATGTTCTAACTATTGTGGTTACCTGCATGCGAATATATCCGTACTCACAGGTGTATTTAATTTACAGGTTATCAAGTCTATTGAGGAAGGTTATCGGCTCCCAGCACCCATGGACTGCCCAGCAGCCTTACATCAGCTAATGTTGGACTGCTGGCAAGCTGAACGGGCTGCTCGTCCGACATTCACACACATCCTCACCACTCTAGACCGTCTCATTCGCAACCCTAACAGCCTGAAGATCATCGCCAATGCAACGAGCAGGTGCGATGTCGCCAAAGTGGGGCCCAGGGGCAGAGGATCACGGGGTAGTTGTACAACTGTATTGGCTTACTTTTGTTTTGAAGTCATGTTTCACTAGTATCCATAGGCAAGGTGATGACTTGGTTTTAAGAATGAGTCATCAATTTATTACTGAAATTTATTTATTTTTTAACAATTTATTTATTATCAATTTAATATGAAGCCATTGCTGAAAAATACACATCTAAAAGCTCGTATGGAATTTGTGAAAAAGCATCTTCATGATACTGCAGACATATGGAGAAAAGTTTTGTTGTGAGACGAGACAAAAATTGAACTTTTTTCTAAATTCAAAGCGTTACATCTGGCAAAAGCCAAACACTACACATCACCCAGTCAAAACCATCCCTACTGCCAAACATCGTGGTGGCAGCATCATGTTATGGGGCTGTTTTTCATCAGCTGGGCCTGGCAAGCTTGTCAGGATAGAAGGGACAATGGACGGTGCAAAGTGCAGGAGAATCCTTGATAAAAACCTGCTTGAGTCAGCCATGAATCTGAAACTGGGTGGGAGATTCACATTTCAGCAGGACAATGATCTGAAGCACAAAGATATAGCCACACTGGAGTGTCTGAATAAGAAGAAAATAAATGTTCTTGAGTTGCCCAGTCAAAGTCCTGACTTGAACCCAATTGAACATTTATGGTGAGACTTGAAGATTGCAGTCCATCGACGATCCCCATCAAACTTAGCAGAACTCGAGCAATTTTCACGTGAAGAATGGGACAGATTTCACCATCAAACTGTACAAAGCTGGTAGAGATCTCCCCAAAAAGACTCGTAGCAGTCATTGCTGCAAAAGGTGTTTCCACTAAGTACTGACCTCAGGGGCTGAATCGTTTAACAACCAGTGAACTTTGATATGTACTTGTTTTTTACAGGTATTCCTCACATTTAACCTCCTCCATCTATAACAGTGTTTTGTTTGATCTCTTCAGTTTTTGAATAAAAAAGTTAATTTGGAATAATTGTTTCTTCATAATTAGTAATTAATCTAAATGTGATATTATTGGGAGGGGGTGAATAGTTTTACAGTCCACTCTATATGCAAGAGGTGTGTCTAAATTGAGAAAGTTAATATTGAGAAGACGAAGAGAAGGTAATTGGCTTTTTGGGAGACTAAGGAATGGCAAGGAGTACAAAGAGAAGTGAAAGGAGATACGAGTAAGGGGAGAGAAATGAAAGAGCATGACTGAGGCCGACTTAGAGGGTGGTGTAGACAGGAAGGTTTCAAAATTCCAATGAATTTCCACATATGGTAACTAGATGATCCATAAAGAGTGATAATCCCTTCATCAAGGCTTGATCTGCCCAGGCTTGGAGAAAGTGAGCAGAGAGTGAGCGTTTTGTATGTTTGGGATATTTATATGAGTTTGTGAGGGATTTGGTAAGATCATGATCATGTCGTGCTCAGAAAAGTATGAAGAACTTCTTGTTTTTTTAACAACGATCTTTGGCTTATTGGTGGAGCGTTTATCATCATTCGTGTACTTTTTGGGTTTGAGATAGACTTTGTGTTCCAATACATTCTATGAATACTCGATGGGATTGTATTTAGACAAATCAGGCTGGTGAGAGAAGAGGTTTATGGTTACAGATCTGCTTTCCATATCGACCTAGCACAGTCTGCACTTGTTGTTGTTGTCACACGTAGCGAAAAGCTGGATTAAGCAATTGGTTCACCTCAGTCTGTTTGTCCATCTTATCAGTTTATGATCGAGGACCAACTTATTTAAATGGAATGTTATAATTTAAACACGAATCGGAAGATGAATAGGAAGACGAGTCTTTAGTTTTAACGTACTTTGGCTTTGAACTTGTCCCGACCGCACATGCGCACAGAGAAGGGAGATAATTTTTTGTTTTTTTTACTCTGTTTTTCTGTCTGGAAGTTTTTGAAAAAAAATTTTTGCCTGGCAAAAACAAAATTGAAAATAATTCCAAACAGGAAACTTACAGTTTTTAAGGATGTCATAAAGGACACAAACAACAGGCACAAATAACTAACGTAACGTGTTAGATGAGGTGATGTAATTGACACTGCGGAAAATGACTGTAAAGCCAGAATGTATTCATTTATACACTTTTACAATCTTTATTGTATTTAAATTTAATCATTTACTTGAAAACTGTAGAACACAAATCCTCTGTCATAATACTTCCACGAACCTCCAGTTTTGCAGTACTTCCGTTTAAATAAAGGTTCAATGTGGTGGTGTACAAGGATGGTATTCGGACTGCTTCTGGTCTACTTCGGTAGCAATAAACTTTCAATTTTTTTTTTTAAACGATCGTTAAAAATCATCGTTTTATTAAAATTGAAGTGACACTGCACGGGGTATCATGCTCTATGAACTCTCTAGTCGTCGTCGTCATCGTCGTTGTTCTGAGATGGCCAATTCCATCGTTTGTGAAAGATTCAATCACCACTTGAATGGGAATAAGTGTTGCTCTTTTAACGTACAGGTTGGTCGAAGGTTTTTTTTATATACCTGTTTTATCTGCCATCCTTGGCCTACTTCAGTCCCAATTTCAGGCCTACATCCATCCATTCAGATGCTCCTAGCTCTGTCCACCTCAAAATGTTCCGACAAGTTTTCAAGGTGACCTCTCGTGTCAGTTTGATTTTCATGTCCATATGGTACCTTTTGCTATTTACCTAGAATTGCCAGATTGCCTGTTTGGTGTATAATTAGCTGTCCAGTTTCATTCGTTTGTTCTGTGTCCATCTGTTTCTGGAATATCCCCGAAGACCGCTTGCCATTCGCTCCTTATATACTCATCCAGTCCATCTCAGGTTATTCTAGAGTTTTGTACTTTGTAAAGGAGCACACGGTGTATCATTCAAATGGAAACGCTCTGATCTTGTTCAGTGTTGATAATTGTATTACTTGGTTCAATGAAGGACGCGTGTTGTTTATAATTATTTATTTTACAAGTCTAAGAACTCTACATCTATTGAATTGCACTCAGTTATGGAATTTTGACTCACCTCTACCCCTCCCTTCACTCCATATACATTGTGCTGCTTCTCCTTCTTGTTTTTCTTCTTATTTTTCTTCTTCTTCTTCTCCTGTCCTTTTTATTCTCTCTCCTCCTCACTACTTTTTTCTCATTAAATTTTAACAAAGACATCCCCTCTCCCCTCCGCCAACCCAACTGGTGCATATACAATATGTGTACAACATGTAATAACATTATAAACCTCACCATGATATTCTGTACATTTACATCTGTGGCCATTTGAATAATACTTACAAGGCATGTTCGTCAACTCATTTTTGGATACTATTGATACAATGTTTGAAAAAGGAACTGAAACTCGAACTTTGTCAGAGAAGGGAATCAAGTGGTTCTGGGGGTGTCAGCAGTGACCAGACCACTCTCTTGGGACATTTGTTTCCATCCTGATAGTGCAGCAGTCTTGGGCAAACGTGGCGCAAGTGATGCTGTTAACTGGGAGGGAAGAGTTCCCATTTGCCAGATTTCTGGTGAATTCCAGCAGCAACAAACCCCATGCTGAAATTAATGGCTTTTAAAATGCACTTTAATTGAAGCGATGTGGCATTTCAAAGAGGGCAAAAAAAAAGAGAGAGAAAAACGAAACAGAGAATGCAGCTAATGCACATCCTTAGAATGTGTTGCTAGAAATGACACGGCAGTTATTAAACCAGAGATTGATCAAACGAGGATGGAATGAACAACACATCCCTTTGCTATCTGAATTCTTCTCAATGGTTGATGAAATAAATTAATTAATAAATAAATAATGGAAACTATTTGAGTCCTTCCAGGGATCTGTGTGTTATTGTGTATCACCTCCACCACCGAAAATAGATGGACGCGGACGTTATGTTTTCACTCCTGTCTGTCCGTCTGTCTGCGTGTTGGTCTGTGAGCAGGATATTTCAAAAAAAAGTTGTGGACGGATTCGGATTCGGATTCGGATGAAACCTGGTGGACATGTTGGATGTGTGACAAGGACAAACTGATTCAATTTTGATGAAGATCCGAATTTGGATCCGGATCCGAGAATTTTTAAAGTGTTTCTTCACCATTGAGAGATGGGGCCAAAAACTACGTATGTCGTGATATCTCAAAGCGTTGTGGATGAGTTATGACAAAACTAGGTGGATGAGTCGGTTAGGTGATAGAGAACAAGGTGATTCGATTTTGGTTACGGTCCGGATTCTGGACAAAATGTAAACTGTTCAGCCTGGCGGACGTATGTTCTCCACCGAGTGCCGTTCTAGTTTTCAATGTGCTGCCATGATGGTTTATTAATTTTTGAAAACGTTATTTCTGTATTCAAAAACAAGAACACCAATGAAGTATCATCAAATGGACGACCTCTTTGACTTTAACAAATTGTTTTTCTTTAAAAAATAAAAATAAAAAAAGTTTAAAAATAAATAAAATAAACGGTTATTTTACAATTCAGCAACCAAACGGCTTTCCTTCCTTAATCTGAGTAATATTCCGAGCACCGTCTCATTGTGAATATGCCATACTGGCTTGAAGAGCAGATGATTGAAGGACATTGATGAGTGTGTTTGTGATCATGCTGGTTACAGTAGTTATCTCTACAACCGTTGCTTCATTTATCGAGTTCACAGTTAAGAGGAAGATAATTTTGGCTGTCATACCAACTCACACATGTTCTAATCTATCTTCCCGTCCTTCTCCCTTCCTCGTCCTTCTCCCTGTGGCGGGTGTTTCCACAAAAGACCTCGGAACCCGTTTTTCGAACAGTCGGCGGGCGGTGTGACGGCCTTCACGTCGGTCGGTGAGTGGCTCGACGTCATCAAGATGGGGCGATACAAGGATAACTTCGACACGGCTGGCTACCGCTCGCTGGATGCAGTTGCTCACATGACCCCTGAGTAAGTGGTACCCCGAGAGGCGATGGTTTAATTAATTTTGGGCCTCTGGATGACCTCTGCTGGGTGCCAAAATGAAGTACTAACGTCAAAAGTGGGCATGTTTTAACGGTACAAAATTTTCATTTCGATCACCGCACATCCAAGCCTGCTGAACCGCACAATCACCTCGCCAGGCCCAATGTGCTGCTTTCGAAGCAAGTTGATGGTGTTTGTTTTTGGCTCTGCATGTCATTTCTTCATCTGCTCAGCCAGTACCTTTGTAATTTCACTCTGTATGCTGGTTTAAAAAAAAAAAAATTCTCATATTTGATCGTTTTAAAGTGATTATTGTTTTTGGAGAAAACACACCCGACTCAACGAAACAGCCTCAATATGCTGATAAATCAATACCTTACGAGATGAACGACATGATGAACCTCTTGTCGAAATGCAAAGAACCGCAAAGACATGTTTGGAAAATTTTAGGCAGTATTGTGAGCTCACAAGAAGATATGTTCTTTAGTTGTTGCTGTGTGTTGTGTTAGTTAATGAATCAATGGTTGATGTCATTTCACACATCGTGACATGCGCATTGAGTCATCTAGGATGTCGGTATGAAATGTCAGCATCCGAAGGGATATCAAGAGCCATTTCAGTCCAGGTTATCACTCCCTAAAGTCCAAGTAAAACTGCTCGACATCTCGAGTTGAACACGACAACATTTAAACACGGACATTCTCATGTGTTTTTAAGTGTCCACTGATCTTGCTTCAAGTTAGTGCCTCGAAAGATTATAGCGTAACGTTATTTATTAAAAAAGACATTCTGGCAAATATCTTTTCACGCACTTATGCTGATAGAAGAGGTATTCAATTAATTTGTTAATTTGTCACCGGAACGGACGACGTACCTCTCCCTACTAGCTGCCTTAGTCTTCTCTGACATTTTCAAAAGCAGAAGGAATCACGATTTTCAAACACGTTTGTAATGCATGATCCTTGTTATTCCGTTTGGTAACGCTTGTCCATTCCAGTGCCTGTACACTGTACGTCAACTAAAGAATGACGGTTTTCTATTTTTTGTAAAAGCTGTTTTTTGTGCCTTTGTAAATAAATAAAACAAACAAACAAAAAAAAAACAACTCCAGAAACGATGTTGTGATATTGTCTTCTGATCCATCCTGAGTTTCATCATCCAACCCTGCTTTGCACTCATCATTGTTGTTGCATGCTCACCGTTTGCACTCACCATGTTGTTGCATGCTTACCGGGCATGCTCACTGGACATTCTTGGGGAGATGAATGAAGCATGACAAGTGTCAGGCCTTTCCACAAGCGACTCAAACGATGCAAAGAGTTAATAAATTTTTTAAAAAATTAAAAAACGATAAACAAAATGAACTGTCTGGGGGTTGAAAGTTTGCTTGAATGCTAAGAGACTTTGTTCTGAACAACCATTCAGCTGAGCTTCCTGTCTATAGAATCAAAACAGCACTTTAGTTCCACAAACTAAGATTATTCATGGCAGCAGACACAAAAGCAGTGAGTACTCAGTACTGTGAGGTGCGTTTTGACCTCAAGATCAGACATTCCAACAATCGAATCCAAAAAGTATTCCCAACACTTGTTCTCTTTGTCTTCACATCTCCGACCGAGTTTCCGCTCATGCATTGACATCACGACGCGTGCTCCTTCGTGAATTATTGAAATGCGCAGCAGCTTGCGAGCTCGGTGAGTGTGGTCGGTCGCTCTTGAGGCAAATATTGAACAAAACTAAGAGTATTAGAGATAGCAAGGAAATGGCCCCATGAGGTATCATCATCATGCACCTCTTTCTCCTGCAACTCCCATCGCACCTTTCCTCCTTTCTTGCTGCACGTTGCATTTGCACCCATTTCTGCTTCCCATGAATCCCCTTTCAACGTGACATGTTAACGTGTTGGAAGCACCTTCAAAATTCATAATATGCATCTAATTGCATTTGTTTGGATATCTTTTGCAGTTATAAGTGTAAACTATCATTATTGCATCATGTTTAAGGGCTTTCAAATTCGCAATGAAAATGCAGCAATAAAACTATTTCATAGCTTGCCTTGAAGCACTAAATACCGTCATTTCATTCGAGGAAACCACCGATAGAGTCTATCATCAAAACTTGGAGGGTTTCAGTGTATTGAGGTTGCTGCGACCACCAATGGGGGAAAAATACAACTATAAACCGAGAAACCCAGACATAATCACCCCCCGAAATCCAACAAATATACATTGCTTGTGATGGTGCTCATTCTCTCTTTCCTGCAGGGATATTCGGAGGATCGGTGTCAACCTGGTGGGCCACCAGAAGAAAATCATGAATAGTGTGCAGACCATGAGGGCACAGCTGGCGCACATGGGTGCTGCTGGTGTCAAGGTGTGAGTGCAAGATCCGTCGACCATTTGTCTGCTCAACCCTGCCAGCTCCTCAATGTCGATGCGTTTTACCAAATGCCGAATGTGGGTTATGGGAATGGGAATGTCAAGTTTGGTGCCTGAAACTGGTGGTCCGCTGTTGTAAGGGACCACCTTTTGTGAGGTCTCGGTGCAGGCTCTTTGCATTTGTTCCGGAGACCGTACTCATTTAAAAACCAAGCCGAGCTCACGTGGCATATCTGCATTCTCAACAAACCTGAGAACCACTGTCTGGAGTTTGACTTCACCGCAATTGACATGTCACATTGTAACTCACGGATGCTGTGGATGCCCTAAGTTGTTCAAACGGGCCGATTATTCCTGAAGCTGACTGTTCGATTGCTGTAATCTTTTCCCTGTCTCTTCAGGCATCAATCTTTCAATGACCTGTTTCCACATCACTCCGTGTACCTATGTTTGTTTGTCATTCTCCGAAACTAATTGTGATCATTTTCATCGCCAGACATAATTGCATTACTCCTTTAAAATAGAGGAGTCTCTCTGACCACGAACAAGCAGATCGATTCAGAAAATATAAGGAAAAAGGAAAAAAGACTGTTTCCCTAATTGCTTATGTTCATGCATCGGTTGCATTGCCATTTCTTATTCCTTGGATCATGTGGTTCTCTGTTGTGTGCTGCCTCCAGGGCATCAGTATGGTTTCCTGGGAATGACACAAACATAAAATGTATCTGAGAGAGTGCTGGGAAGTGTGTTAGCACAGGAGTCTGCTTCACATGGAGTATTCTTCGAAAGTTGTTACCCGAGCTTAGCTCGGGGACATACCGTCACGTGATGCTCTGAAAGATGGACTAGTACTTGGTGGGTTGTCATCCTTGTCAGTAAACGTAGTCGATTGTTGGGATACACCCATCATGCTTGAAGGGTGATCTCTTTGGTGTTAATGACATTGGAACATTGCTAAGACTTCAATATTGAGTCGTTTAAAAATAAAAAGGTGACATAATAGAGAAAACAGTCTAACATTAAAGGAAATATCAGCTAGCGTAACAATTATATAAGGTGTTTGTAAATGCTTGATGCAGAGGGTCAGTCAGATATCTGAGAAGTGCAATACAACACACATCACGGAAGGAAAAAAAAATGGTGACTTTTCAGCTTGTGAAGGCATTTACATAAATGTGAGATGTATATTTCCTCGACTTGTTTGCTCATCCCAGTATGGAATCTGCATTACAGTTTGGGCTTCTCTTAACAATTCCCATTGACTTCACTTAGTGTCTCGTAGAACATTGCACAATAACAAGTTTTACATTTATTATTTTGAATGAGTTAGAGACTGACAGGATGGCGCTAATGGAGTGCACTTACTTTTGAGCTGTCACGTCTGGGTTCGATTTCTGATCCGACTATAAACTGCTGGATTGGTGCTTCCCAGGCAGGGGCATCGTATCGCAAAGTGTGCCATCCTTCGGGTGCTGACATTAGCTGGTCGACCTTAAAGATCCCACGGTGTCTTTCGTGAAGAGTCCGTGAGTTTTCGCCGGCATCCTGAACAAATTTCAAATCTCTGCAATCTTCAGTCAAACGTCAGGCCCGGCCATCAAGGCCATGAACCACTTGGGCCAGAATCGCTCCCCACGATTAGGTGGGAATAATTTAAATGATAATTGTGCCGTTAAAAAATATTCCCAGTAAGACGTAGCATTTGACGATTGATGAGATTATAACTGCATTCCCAATTTATCCACAAATCATTTCCTTCCTTGGCTTTACGCAGTGATTCTGGCCATTTCTTGTTGCAAAATATTCCGCAGGTAATTAAATTTCCTTCTGATTGTGAAAAGCTCCAGCTTTGGCCAATCTCTGGCACAGGCATGCCATTCCCTTGGATGTGTATCGCAGTGAAGAATCGATGAAAAGCACAGCATCTTGAATATGAGGCACGGACGTGATATTCTCAGCTACAAAAAAAATTAAACTCTCAAACTGAGTTTCAATCAAGTGATAACACACCTGCTTAGGACAATGATAGCATCGTCCATTGTTGGGGTGGAGATATCCTGCTGGGCATCTTTTTATTTTGCGCCTAAGCAAATGTTATGGTGGAATTACTCTTGTATTGTAGTTTAGTGGGGTAGGGAGGGTGGGGTGTTGGAAGGGGAGGGGGGAGAGTCCAAGGCACAGCATTAAAATTATTGGATCGCTGGCGTCACGTGATCTTTCTGTATGTCATAGCCTGTTTTAGGTGACGTTTATTTCTATACGGTTTGTGCTTTTGTACATTATATTCCTTCGGTATTCTGCAGGGCGTTTTAATTTATTTGTCCGAATAATATTGTATGTATTGTGTAAGAAGGCGATGAACTTTTTATAATCGAAGAAATGTATATTTTTTTGCACATTAAATGTGTGTCCAATAACTACGTGAGCTCTATGTCTGTTCGATCAGCTTTCCCAATCACTTGAACGACACAGCCTGTTCGGTGTTCCCATGTGAGCACTTGCCTCATGATGCTCTTTTCATTTGTCCTTTGCTTCCTGTAATGTTCTCATCCTGCCTGTAACCAATGTTCAAGCTCCTCCATCAGTGTTGGATGCATCCATCCATTGGGCCGATACTCTGCGAAGAGCATCAGTGCTGCAGATGCATGGTGTTGGCTTAATGGTTCGGGTGTTGGGCTTGGGATCCTAGGATCCTGAGTTCAAATCCCACTCGGTGGTTGAATTAATACCAGGTGGGGTTGACTCTGCTTGTCATCCTTCCGAGGTTGGCAAAATGAGTGCCAGCTTGCTGGTGTCCTGTGCCAGAGAAGCGACCAGTCCAGGATTGTGCCCAATAGCCGAGGAGACTGCTTTGGCAGCACCAATGCTCGCAACAGAGTATGGTCCCGATGGATGGATTGGTGCTGCTGAAGCAGCCTTCTGCGTTGTTGGGCACAATCCTGGATGGGTCACCACTCCGACACAGGATACTCGAATGGCAAGCTGGTACTCATTTTGCCAACCTCAGAAGGATGACAGGCTGAGTCAACCCCACCTGGTATTAATTCAATGGCTGAGCAGGATTTGAACTCAGGACCCTAGTATCCCAAGCCGACCACCCTCTCCATTTAGCCCACAGCAGGCATAGTGTTAGATCACTGCAGAAAGTACTGAGTGTTGCTTTAAAGAAGATTGACATGCAAGAAAAAATAATCTCCAAAAAGGATATTGTTATCCTGCAGAAGGAAATATTATATTAGGAAGTGTTAGGGGTGTGGTGGTGAGATTCCACCTGGAGGTTGCTAAAATAGCTGAAAGGAATCATACTTGTGTGTGAAAGTAATACAAGCTGGAGGAATCGCTGAAGGTAAGGCTCAGGTCCCACGTGTGACCACTGAGTGGTCTTCATCCTGGATTGTGCAGTACCCTTTGAGTGTGATGGGGTGAGGGAAGAGGAAGAGGGCTGAGGGGCAATTGGGGTTGCCACATTCCCACAGTAGATTCCAAGCACACATTGCCTGAACAGTCCCAAATGAAGACTTTGTGGTCCAAACAAACCTGAGCCTTATCCTAGACAATATCATCATAGTTGGTTCTTTTCTTGCTTATGGCAGCTTGGCTGCTGGGTAGCTATCATTTTTTTGGAAGCGCAGCTATGCCGCTGATGCTGTGCCCCTCTACCAGTACAATGGTACTCATTTTGCCGACCTCGGAAGGATGGCAGGCTGAGTCAACTTCACCTGGTGTTAATTAAAGCTGCCAACGGGGCTCAAACTCAGCACCCTAGAATACCAAGCCAACCATAGCCACTAAGCCAACACCAGGCTTATTACAGTCGGTGGTGCTTTCATATTCAAATATAAAATTACACAACTCTGAGTTTAATAAAGACAAATAGTTTGTCTGTTATTTTTCAAGGCAATCTTGTTGATTGGATGTCTTCACACAAAAAAATAAACGACAATGCAGATGGTAAAACATGAAATTGCAACTAACTTCAAAACGTGAAATTGCAGCCAACTTAAAAACACAAAATCACAACCAGCTCTTGTCGAAAGACAAAATTTGAACATTACGACATTTAGTGACCTTCAGTGGAGCCATACCTTCGCCACCGAAGGAGGTTATGTCTTCACCCCCATCTTCTTTTTGTCTGTCTGTCTGTCTCTCTGTGAACAGGATATCTCAAAGCTGTGGAGTGATTCAGACAAAATTTTGTGGATCGTGCTGATGCCAATGATTGAAATGAATCCCACCAATCTTTCTAGCATCTACTCCACTGAAATTTTTGAGCAATTCTAACCATTCACTGACTCACTCACTCACTGACTCTGACTTACTGATATTAAAGTTCAGGACCTTCCGGGTGATATAGAAAGCTAAAATTTGATGTGCCAATGGATATCGAAGCCGATATGCCAGGAAAAAATCACAGAACCATCGGCATGCATCTGTAAATGAAAATATAAATAAATGAAAAAAAAGAAAATAAATAAATGAACAAAATGCAGGTGAGCGACCCGAGACAATTGGGAAGCACGGTAATTTGACGTGCCGATGGACATCGAGCCGATACACCAGTAAAAATCACAGAACTGTCAGAAACCATCATATATGAAACTATAAATAAATGAAAATAAATAAATGAAAAATGAAATGCAGGTGAGCGATCTGAGACAATGGGGAAGCACAGTCATTTTGCATGCCAGTGGACATCGAAGTCAATACACCGGTAAAAATCACAGAACTGTCGAAAAGCATCCATAAATGAAAATATAAATAAATGAAAATAAATAAATGAAAAAATGTAGGTGAGCGACCCAAGACAATGGGGAAGCATCGTAATTTCGTGTTTTGATTAACATCAAATCCACTACACCTGGAAAAATCACGCAACTGTTGGAAAGCGTCCGTAAATGAAAATATAAATAAATGAAAAAAATGAAAATAATGAAAATAAATAAATGAAAAAAATGCAGGTGAGTGACCCGAGACAATGGGGAAGCACGGTTCGTTATTGCTTACATTGTGTAAGCATATCCCACGAATACAAAATATAGCAAATTTTGATAGTCATCTTGTAATATAGTGTTTAGCATGAAACTGACACCACAATTTGACTGCACTGCAAGTTGTCCAAGGTGAAGGAAGGTCCACTCTCCCCAAATATACCGTCAAATCTTTTCTGTACTCTTGATTGTGCAAATGCATTTTCCCAAGTAGATGGGTCCTGGTCTCTTTGATGTTCTCACCTTTTTGTGAATTTGGTTTCTCCTAACTGCAATACCATCTTTGATATTTTGATTGTGCAATCCGTTTTGAGCTCCTGACTCCAGCCTGGAATGGTGTGACAAACACGGGCAATAATAAGAAAAATATTTAAAGAAGCTTCATTCCAATTCGTGTTAAATCTTTGAATATACAACAGCAATGTATTAAAATGTGTTGAAACATTAGTGAGGCATTAGCATGTGGTGAAAATTTCTGAATAGACATTTTAGTGTGATGAAAGCCTTTCCATATACATTTTAGAATGAAAGCCAGCAGAAAGAAGGACTCTGTGTGTAAGACAATAATGGTCCTATGATGAGGTAAAGAGATATGCTGAGGTGGCAATGAGAGGCTAGAGGCAGCCAATCCCACAATGAAAGATGAGAATTGAGCAGGTAGGCCGCCTAGTTCGTGATCAGAGGAGCCAAGGCCGGAACCGATCATGTTTCGAGCCAATCCCAACCTTCCACACTCATAAAGTGACATTTGATGCAATAGTGAAGGCGATTGATTGCAGAGCACCAGATACACAATGTCTGATGATAGTTTCCGAATTAACACTTTGCATTTCACAAACATATTGCATATAATTCATGCAAATTTGCTCCATTGACATTGACTTTCATCCATATTGACTGTCCCATGAATTTGAGTACCTTTCTGTGGTTTCATTTTTTTAAGCAGCTGAAGTTCACAGAAAGTATTTTAAAATCCTTGGGTCAAATTTTCTAAGTTCAATCAAAATTTTGGAGAAATAAAAGGTTTTAGTCTTTCCTGTTTTCCTTACCATGTGCACACGATTGTCTTTTTATATCAAAAAACCGTAACATCTGAACCAGGGAAAATAGCAAATGAAATAAGCAATATTACAATGAATGAAAAAAGCAATATGAATCATGAAAGAAGCAATATTGCCATGAATGAAATAAGCAATGTGATGATTAATGAAATAGCAATGTGAAAATAATTAAATAGCAATATGATGATCAATGAAATACGCAATGTGACAGCAATTAATTAAATAGCAATATGATGATCAATGAAATAAGCAATGTGACAATTAATTAAATAGCAATATGATGATCAATGAAATAAGCAATGTGACAATTAATTAAATAAGAAATGTGACAATTAATTAAATAAGCAATATTACCATCAATTAAATAAGCAAATGATAAATCATGAATAAGCAGTGAAGATTAAGGAAATAAACAATGTGACAATTAATGAAATAAGCAATATTACCAGCAATGAAATAAGCAACATGATGAATATGAAATAAACATTGTGATGAATAATGAAATAAGCAATGTGACGATGAATGAAAAAAGCAATATGAATCGAAAGAAGCAATATTGCCATGAATGAAATAAGCAATGTGATGATTAATGAAATAAGCAATGTGACAAATAATTAAATAGCAATATGATGATCAATGAAATACGCAATGTGACAATTATTAAATAGCAATATGATGATCAATGAAATAAGCAATGTGACAATTATTATAGATATGATGATCAATGAAATAAGCAATGTGACAATTAATTAAATAAGAAATGTGACAATTAATTAAATAAGCAATAGTACCATCAATGAAATAAGCAACATGATGAATCATGAAATAAGCAGTGAAGATTAAGGAAATAAACAATGTGACAATTAATGAAATAAGCAATATTACC